>VXAX01003486.1:0-18645 GCA_013399835.1 Leptocoma aspasia | reverse complement strand
CGAGGGCTCTGTGATTCCTGATTTCCCAGCCTGAGGGGCTCTGTGATTCCTGATTTTCTCCTGGGTGCCTGGGGCTGGCATTGCTCCCTGCAGAGCCCAGGCTGTGAGGTTCCGTGCTGGTTCCTGGGAGCAGCTCTGGCAGGGAATGTTCTCAGGAGTTTCCCCACAGGAGGCACACAATGCAAACCCTGGGGCTGAAATTACCAGGGCTCCGTTTCCTGCGTGCTGTAATTTGTGAGGCAGGAACGAGGATAATAAATTGTACAAGATCTTTAGCTCCAGACGAGGCAACGACAGCAAAATCAAACCACACAGCATTGATTCGTAATACAATCCCATAATATGACTCCAACTCCTATTATACCCACTTATCACGGGTCTTTTATCCCAGCTATTCAGATAAAAGCTCGGGAATTTGTGCAGGTAGCACAGCCCAGCCCCATGGGTGAATTTTGAATGCTGTGCTCAAGGAGATGCACACACAGAGTCTCTTCTTTTACTGAGGGTTTTGGCATCCCTTTTTTTTTTTTTTTTTCCCCACCTGATGTTTTGAACATTTCTCCCTTCAGGTTAATATGTTCATTTATAAGGAAAGGATTAAACAAAAATCTCACGAGAGAGACGTGAACTGGAATGTGAGTGTGCAGATTTGAATGGATAAAGAGGCACTTGAGGAGCTGGATAAAACCAGAGCGTTCCTAAGCCTCTGATTCCAAACCTGCCTCAAGGCCAGCGGCGCTGAAGACATTACAGCATGAAGAATAAACAGCTAAAAATTGCTTACTTATAAAAAGCTTTGTAATACCAAAGGCTCAAGTAGAGAATTGTAAGCGAGTTATTCTGTTGACCCCCGTGGATTACTTGTTTTGTTGTCTCTAGGATTCAGAAATGTTCTTATTTTATTTAGACTGAAATTTTAATCACTCCCACTTTGCATTTAAAATATGATATTATTTCCCCTTCTATCATCTGTAAGAGAAAACGGGGAAATTTCCTTAATAGTTGGCAGATTAGCTTTGTTATGTAAAGCAGATCCTGGCAAAAGGAATTATAATTAACACAAGCGTTCCATTACACACTGAAAGGCTTGGTTTAAAGTCTTTCTGCTCCAAACACTTCAAAGCAGAGGCTTTGTTTTGTGTTCCCACTGAATTGGATGTAGTTAGCACGCCCAAATATTTTGCCCATAAATATTCCCAAATCCCTGGATGTGATGGCAGCAGTCTGGGAGTGAACTTTCCTCAGCCCAGGTTTGGGGTTTGAAAGCCGTGGCAAATCATTTCCTCCATGGCTCTGCTCAGCACAGACACCCAGAGCCCTTCAGGAACAAGAGTCACTCCTTGTTCAGAGCTGCCACTGATTTATGGAAACGAGCTCCAGCACACATCCCGAGATCCCTGACATCAGGTGGAAGTTGTTACTTCTGTGCCTCTCACTTCCTCACAGACGCGTTTTGATCGCCTGTGTTATCTGGGGGGATTTTTTGGGAATAATGTGATTGTGACATCACTTCCCTGGGAGGGCGGGCAGGCCCCGGCACAGGGTGCCCAGAGCAGCTGTGGCTGCCCCTGGATCCCTGGCAGTGCCCAAGGCCAGGCTGGACATTGGGGCTGGGAGCACCTGGGACAGTGGGAGGTGTCCCTGCCATGGCAGGGGTGGCACTGGGTGGGATTTAGGGTCCCTCACACCCAACCCAGTCTGGGATTCTGGGATTTCATCACACAGATCATTTGAAAACCTTGGTGAAACCCGGGCAGTTTTCACCCCTGCAGTGGTTCCCTGGTTCTGGGAGCATTCCAAGCAGCTCCTGATGGCAATTCTGGATTTTGCAGCACAGGACTTTCCCCTGACAGAGTGAGCCTTGCACAGGCCAGCTTTTAGGGGGATTCTCTGCAGTCCTGACATTTTGAACTATTTTAACTATATTTAACTGTTCCATTGCAACCTGCGTGGGGTCTGGTTTTTTCCTTAAATCTTTCCTTTGATTAACGGTTGTGTTTTCCCCTTTTTCCCCCCCTCAAAATGATGGTCAGACATGATGTTCTTGGAGCTCTTTTCCAGGGTGGCACTGGGTAAATTTTAAGGTCCCTCCCAGCCCAAACCAGTCTGGGATCCCGTGGCTGTGGGATTTCCAGGGAGCTGCTGTGTGGTGCAGCAGGCTGGGGCTCCCCTCGGGGTCACTCTGGGCACACCAGAGGCTCTCGGGGTTCTTTCTGTGGCTCTGTCCTCGTGGGCCACACTGAGGTCCCCATGGAATTCCCCTCCCGAGGGTGACAAAGCACATCCCTGGAGTCTGACCAGTTCCTCTGGAGCTCCTGGCATTCTGCCCCTGGGCCATGTCCTGGCCCCAGCAGTGGCTGCCCCAACAGAGTGTGCTTAGTGGCTTTTAATTTTCAATTACCATTGATTGAGACTTTATTTGTTTATTTATTCATGTATTCATTTCTGGGTGCCCAGGCCGTGGTGCCCCAGCACAGAGAACTGAGATTTTATTTATTTATTTATTTATTCATTAATTTCTTTGTTTATTTCCTTATTAATTTCTGGGTGCCCAGGCCGTGGTGCCCCAGCACAGAGAACTGAGATTTTATTTTATTTATTTATTTATCCATTTCTGGGTCCCCCCAGGCACAGAGAAGCCCCTGGTGTCGTTCTCCCCTCTGATGTACTCTGCTCCTCTGCAGGGCCAGGGCAGGGTCATTAGCTGGGCACCGAGCCCCTAATTAAGCAGGTTTGGGGTGCCCAGCCCCTAATTAAGCAGCTTTGGGGTGCCCAGTCCCTAATTGAGCAGGTTTGGGGTGCCCAGTCCCTAATTAAGCAGCTTAGGGGTGCCCAGTCCCTAACTGAGCAGGTTTGGGGTGCCCAGTCCCTAGTTAAGCAGGTTTGAGGTGCCCAGCCCCTAGTTAAGCAGGTTTGGGGTGCCCAGCCCCTAATTGAGCAGGTTTGGGGTGCCCAGCCCCTAGTTAAGCAGCTTTGGGGTGCCCAGCCCTGCAGCCCCCTGCCTGCCCGGGGTCCTGTGCAGGTNAGGTTTGGGGTGCCCAGCCCCTAACTGAGCAGGGTTTGGGGTGCCCAGCCCCTAGTTAAGCAGCTTTGGGGTGCCCAGCCCTGCAGCCCCCTGCCTGCCCGGGGTCCTGTGCAGGTTGGATTTATCCCTCAGTCCCCGGGTGGTTTCTGGGGGCAGGGCACGGGCTCCGATTTTGTCCCTCGGTGGTTTGGGGCCGTTCCTGGTGCCGGTGGGGCTGGATCTGTCACCGGACGGGGGGACAGGAGCTGGATCCATCGCAGGCTGACATTAGGGATCATTTTCTCCTGGCCCTTTGCTGACCTGCGGGAGCTGCCCAAACCCTCCTGTGCCACCACCGCGGGCTGAAATCCCGATTTTACGGGATTTAACGGCAAAGCTGCAGAGCCAGCCCACCGGCACCCCAGGGCTGGGCTGGGCCCTCCTGGGGAGAACCTAAAGTCCATTTTCCTGCAGAAATCTCCCTCTCGTGGGGAGAGGGCAGTTCTGTGTGCTCTCTGTGCTCAGGCATCCCAACCTGCCCAGCCTGGAGTTAATTCGGTGTTAACTGTTGGCAGAATATGAATATTAATAACGCCATTAATCCCCATTAATCCCAGCAGTTCCCGTGCCACTGGAATGTCAGAAGATTAAATCACACCACTCCCAACGCGTTTCCGTGGGCTGGGGGCAGCTCCGCAGCAGCTCAATTAATAATGTGGAAAGCAACTCCAAGTTTCAGTGTTAGATAGTCATTACTAATTTCTAGGCTTTGTAGTGAGAACAAAAAATAAATACTGAATAAATCCAGTGGCTTAATCCAGGGAACAAGCCTTTCCTCCCTCGGACTGGGTCGAGGCACTGGAAACTTGCTCGGGGTATATTTGTGTTCAGTGCAAGCAGAGAACCACAATCCCATGAACCATCCCGTGGCAACAGGGGCTGAATGAGCACCACTCATGTGTAATGCTGACCCCACCAAAGCCCAGCCTAACCTCCCCCCTCCCAGGGAAGGGTCAGGCAGGGCACAGGAGCCACAGCTCCATGCTGCAGTGATGCCAACACAGCTGGTCCTGCCTGCCTTCTCCCAGAATTACAGACAGCCAGACCAAACTGCTGCAAGGTGGGGGCTCAGCTTGTTCAGAATATTACCAAGGGAATGGCTGTCAGTAACTCCCTGTCCAGCCTGGCTGGGCCTGTGGAGATCCCAGGAGGGTTCAGCAGGGGTTTCAGTGCATGAACAGGCTGATGTACCAGAGAAATCACCTCTGCAATCCGCCAGTGACATCAAAGTGCAAGTGCTTGTGACAGCAGGCTTCACACCCCAAATGATGGATCCCAGAAGGTTCTGGGATCAATGAAATCCAATAGGGACAGACCGAGAGGAGCCTGGGGAGAAATCAAATACACAAATGAGGGAAGTGCCCGGGCAGCAGCAGAGTGAGAGTGGCTGTGCCCTGGGTCCAGGACAGCAGCACAGATCCTGCTGGAAAGGGCAGCTGAGGGACAGGGCTGGGGCTGGACAGGGCTGGTGCCTTCCTCCCTTTCTGTCTGACTCAGCCAGGAGAGGGAGGGTTCCATCCCTGAGGGCAGGGAGTTCTCACAGGGAGGAGCAGCTGCTCCCCAGTGGAAATCACACCAGGGTCCGAGGGGCCCTGGGGATGGCGGGGTCCCTTCCCTGTGAGGTGAGGAGAAAGGGACAGGGAAGGCAGTGACATCCAGGGGGGGTTGTGTAATTGAGCTGCAGCTTCATAAATCCCAGCCTGGTTTGGGTTGGGAGGGACCTCAGAGCCCACCCAGTGCCACCCCAGCCACGGCAGGGACACCTCCCACTGTCCCAGGCCGCTCCCAGCCCCAGTGTCCAGCCTGGCCTTGGGCACTGCCAGGGATCCAGGGGCAGCCACAGCTGCTCTGGGAATTCCATCCCAGCCCCTCCCCACCCTCCCAGGAACAATTCTCAATTCCCAATATCCCATCCAGCCCTGCCCTCTGGCAGTGGGAGCCATTCCCTGTGTCCTGTCCCTCCATGCCTTGTCCCCAGTCCCTCTCCAGCTCTCCTGGAGCCCCTTCAGGCCCTGGAAGGGCTCTGAGCTCTCCCTGGAGCTTCTCCTCTCCAGGTGAGCACCCCCAGCTCTCCCAGCCTGGCTCCAGAGGGGCTCCAGCCCTGGGGCAGCTCCCTGGTGGAATTCCCTGAGGAGCTGGAGTCGGTGGTCCTTGGGGGTCCCTTCCAGCTCCCAATATTCTGTGGGTCTGTGCAGGCTGTAAGGGGTGGGAGAGAGCTGGGGCTGAGAGGAAAGGACCAGGAATTGCTTTTCACATCAGAGCAGAACATTTAAAATGGGAAGTAAGCAGAGCCATATGGTTGGGATACAGAGAAGGGGGAGTGATGCAGCCAGAGAACTGTCAAGGGAAATTATTTTAATAACTATCTTGGGAATACGATGTAAATCTGTCATTCAGGCTCGCTGGAGAGAGACTGAACCTGTAGAATTCTCCAAAAGGAAAAATGCAGAGTTACAAGAAATCATCTCAAATCATTACAGCTCTTTTATTTAGTTTCTGTGACAGCATGAGCAGCAACAGGTATATCAGTGTTTACCTGTCACAACCCTCTAATATTCTCATTTTGCCTGTAAGGAGCAGTGATGAGGTTTTACCTCTAATTTTCTAGTCTAGAACTCTTTTCTTGGCACTTCCCATGTGGCAGGAATCCTTCAGTGAAAATCCCTTTTCCCAATTATATTGCAATTTGTGTTTAAGAGATGTACATCCCTATTTGAGTGTACAAATTCCAACCTCTGGGACAGGGACAGGGATGGCTGGAGCTGGGCCAGGGGAGGTTCAGGTTGGATTTAAGGGAAAGGTGCTTCCCCCAGAGGGTGCTGGACACTGCCAGAGCTCCAGGAGCACAGGGTGGGATCCCTGGGGTGTCTGTGCAGGGCCAGGGGTGGGAATGATGATCCTTGGGGGCCCAGGATATTCCATAATTCCATGATTTTCTGACTCTAAACTTGCACAGCCCCTTCAGCAGCCTGCACACCCTGGGTGCAGCTCTTCTTTGCCTGCGAGGATAAAGAAAGGGAAATCCGAGTTTATTTTGAATTATTACATTTTATTGCTTTTCTGGCTGAGCAAACAGTGGTGCTCTTGCTGCTGGTAGGAAATGAAGCCTTGTAGGATTTAGGAGGTGGTGTGGGAAGGGGAACAGGGGGGTTTTAAGGGGATAATGTGTGTGTCCTTATGTAATAACAGCAGCTTATTGACACCTGGGGGAGCAGGGCCAGTGTGGCCCGGGGCTGATGGCCCAGGAGGATCAGCTGGGGATGGTTTTGGCAGCCTGGGGAAGGTGGAGGTGTTTGCTGCTGCCCCAGTGATGGCAGAGTCCATGTGCTGGGGTATTTTGGGTTTGCTGGTGTTTGATTGGCCTCTTTCACTCTGTAACTCCTCAATCACAGAGACCTTCAGGAGCTTCCTGGGACCAGGAGGCTTTAGAGAAGTTCAGACTGGTTTATTCTGATTTATTCAGGCTGTGTTTAACTGACAAATGTTCATCCTGTCCCACCCAGTTGTCCCTTTCTTGCCCTGGGTAAACTCTGCTCTTCTTGTCTTGCCTTAGTGAGGTTATAAAATGAAAACAGGGCAGCACTGGTTTTAACCAGTTTTAACCAGGTCTTAACCATTAAGATAAAATCTTGTATTATTTTAACCTTTGACTATTTTCACAGTTATGATCATTCTTCTTCAGCCCCATCCAACCTTGCCTTGGGCACTTCCAGGGGCAGCCACAGCTTCCCTGGGCAGCCTGTGCCAGTGCCCAGGCAATAATTCACTGAGTCCTGCTTTTCCAGAGCCCTGTGCCACCCCTGGCTGTTATGGAAAGCCATCCCTGCTTTTCCAGAGCCCTGTGCCACCCCTGGCTGTTATGGAAAGCCATCCCTGCTTTTCCAGAGCCTGTCCCACCCCTGGCTGTTATGGAAAGCCATCCCTGCTTTTCCAGAGCCTGTCCCAGCCCTGGCTGTTAATGAGCTCCAGCAATGGGCCCGGGCCCTGCTCAGCCAGCAATCAGTGCCCAGCTGGGAGGGCTTTGGCTCCAGCCACCAGGAGGCTGCTTTTTTTATCATTATTTCTGCCCTTTATAACTTTTTGGCTCCATTTCCATGATTAAACAGTTGGCAGAGCTTTGATTGCAGAGTGTTGCTGGCTGAAAGGAGCTTGTGGAGTGTCTGAAAGCTTTTCCAGGGAGTGGGAAAAGCTGAGCTGCACCTCCTGCTCCTCGTGCTCTGTGGTCCAGGGGTGTCCCTGTGGGACCCCTGAACTTCCCAGGAGTGTCCCAGTGGGACCCCTGAACTTCCCAAGGGTGTCCCAGTGGGACCCCTGAACTGCCCTGTCAGGAGGTGTCNAAAACATTAATACAGCACTACAAAAATTAATACAACATAACTCTAACATAACACATGTAGGATTCATTCTAATATCTGCAAAGAGCCAATCCTATAAAATGCATTTTTCACAGGAGGAAAGGTAGAAAGGCAGAACCCACAGACACAGATCCCATCCCAGTGGCACAGGATTCCCAGACTGGATCATTCCTTTTCCACTCCTGCCCTGATAATGTCCCCACACTGGTCTCAGACAAACTGACCACAGAAAACAGGTGAAGATAAAGTTCTAAGCATCAGTGATAGCCCATTAATTTACAGAGATTATGGTTACTGCCACGGATATCAAAGAGATTCATCCCAAACTTTGGGAAGTGCCACTTCTGTGAGACCTTCTGTCACGCCCCGGCGCTGACAGGAACTGGAAATAAATGAAGGCTGGAGCTCAAACCATTTCTCTTCCCAGCCCACCCATCATTTATTTCCTCAGCCCCACTTTGCCAAAGCTGCTGTGTTTGAGACAAATTGTGTTTAATTAGGAGGAGGTGGAGACCTTTAGGCAACGCTCTTCAATCAAAGTGCCTGGAGGAACTAATCATGGAAATGCAAAAGCAAAAGGGTCGGGAGCTTTCCCCGCTGGTGACTGATTGTCAGGCTGCTGCCAGCACAGGCTGGGGGCTCCTGCTGCAAAAGCTCTCCTGATTTAAAATCTGTCTTCAACACACTCTGGAAATGCTGTTTGTGGTGGGGGCATTTCACAGCCCTGTAAATATTGAGCTCGTCTGAGGATGAAATGAAAAGAATATAAAAAAGGTATAACAAACAGAGCAATTTTCAGTGAGTATTGGTAAAAAAATTTTACTACCCTAAAAAGCACAATTATCTTTTTTATGATCGATACTTAGGATGCGAGATGTTCAACTGCACAAAGGAGTTTGTTGGAAATAATTTTTGTAGATGATTAGGGTTGGTTTTAGTTTAAAATCAGGGATTTGGGGTGTGGCATTCAGTGTTGAGGGGGTCAGTGCTGTTTCCAGGGCTGAGGATGAAAACAGGGCCTGGGTTTGCCAGGGAGGTGGAGGATTCATTTTACCAGCAGGGAGAGGGCTTTATGGAATTTAATGGAATTTAACTATTTAATTTGTTTTACTTAATTTAAATGGAATTTAACTATTCCATTGCGATCTGCGTGGGGTTTGGTTTTTTCCTTAAATCTTTCCTTTGATTAACGGTTTTGTTTTCCCCTTTTTTCCCCCCTCAAAATGATGGTCAGACATGATGTTCTTGGAGCTCTTTTCCAGCCTTAATGATTCCAAAATCCCACTATTTGACTGTTGTGGCTGTGTGCGGCTTTCCAGGCACAAGTTGCTTTGTCCTTCTGGTTACAGTGGGAAGAAGAGGAGAAGGGAGGAATGGGGATTGAGGGATTTCTTGCCAGGCTGGAATCCCCAAGCCCATGAGGCAGAGAGGGTGGCCTGTGGCAGGGAAGGCTCCCAGGGGATGTGGGGAGTGCAGGCTGAAGATTCCCAGCCAGTGGGAACGGAGTTTAATCACTCTCAGAAGCACATCTCAATTTTTCCATGGATTTCTCATAAAAACTAATTATTGTGCCCAAGCCGTAAAAAGAAGAGCGAGAATCTGTTTCCTGTGTCCTGGCAGCAATTTCCAGCCACTCCCCACGCTGATGAAATCAATTTTATCCTGTCCCTCAGAGGAGCCCAGCGCTCCCATCAGCCAGCTCAGCCCAGGAGTGTCCCCAGGGTGTCACTGCAGCACCCGGGGCTCAGCCAGGGACGGCAGGGCCACCCCCAGGGCCCTGGGC
Organism: Leptocoma aspasia; assembly: GCA_013399835.1. Taxonomy (NCBI): domain Eukaryota; kingdom Metazoa; phylum Chordata; class Aves; order Passeriformes; family Nectariniidae; genus Leptocoma; species Leptocoma aspasia. The sequence continues at coordinate 9,443 of VXAX01003486.1, read as the reverse complement.
AGCTCCTGCTGCTGCCAGGGATGCACTGCTGCAGGGAACTCTGGAATTTATTGTGGAATTTATTGTGGAATTGTGGAATGAATTGTGGAATGAATTGTGGAGTTAATTGTGGAATTGTGGAACAAATTGTGGAATTAATTTTGGAATTAATTGTGTAGTTTTGGAATGAATTGTGGAATGAGTTCTGGAATTCATTGTGGAATTAATTGTGGGATTGTGGGGGCTGTCAGCCCAGCCAGGACCTCCTGAGTCGCATCCCTGACAAACAACTCCAAACCTTCCCCACCACCAACACACTGGGCTGCATTTAGCAAGGGGTCTCCACCTGCTTTAATCTTGGAAATCCTGGAACCCCCTGAGCTCAGGTCTCTCCTGAGCCTTCTTTTCTCACGGCTGAACATCCCTGGTTCTCTCAGTCCTCCTCCTGCAGCAGCTCCCCAAGCCTTTGGTCACACACCCTGTCCAAAAAGGGAAGGTTTAAATTAAATTTAAATTTAATTAATTAAATTACAAACATTGTGCAAAAAGGGAAGGGTTTGCTTTAAAACGTTATCTTTAAATTAATGTTTTAATTTAACATAGAAAAAGAAAAAGCCAAATGGCTGCAAAGCACTTTCCATGTTGGACCCCTGCACCAAATTTACTTGGGAGTTTAATTCCTCTTTCATCCTTGTTTATTGTCTCATTTCTTCGGCCTTCCGTTAATCCATTTTCTGAACAAATGTTTATTTGCTGCCTTATTTAATTTTTTTCCTGACCTTCACAGCTCCACGTGATCTGGGTGGGAGGCATGAGTGGGGAGCAGCTCTGTGATGGGTTTAATGTGCACTCCAAGCTCAGCAGAGCAGATTTTAAATGCCAAATCTGCTCCTAGATCAGAGTCTTCAGAGGTGTGGGAAGAAATAGGGATGCAAAACAAACATTTTTTAATTCTTAATAAATATTAACATTCCATTGTGATGCTGCACATATTTTTGAGTCATAATTACTAAATTCCACAGATTTTAGTGATCTGAATGTAATGATCCCTATCAGCCAGTGAATAGCAGAAAAATTAGCAGCATACTGATGCAGCATAAATCCTGATTTGTCTCAAACTGTGAGGCTCCAGAAATGCTATGGAAGCCAATTTCTGTCCTGGGAAGGACGATGTTCCTGGGAAATCACTGCCAATAATAACATCCACGATTTGCCATGAGCCCCAGATCAGACTGCAGCACTTCTGTCATTTGACAGGATTACACTGTGCAGCTCTGTGCTTGTTTGGGGGTTATTTTAATTAATGGACCTCTCAGATTCATTTCTTTTCTAATTCTATTTTGGAAATGCATCAATGCTGTGACCTGCTGAGTGTCATTGTAACGAGACTTACAGACATCTTCAACGAGGCTTGATTTAATTTCCTCGCTGTAAAGCCCAGATTAAAGAAGAGCCCAGTCAATTAGGAATGGAACAAAGCTTGTACTTAAGAGGAAATCACTTAATCTGCACTCTGTAAGTCTGGAAAATTCTCCACCTTCTACCATGTCACAGCTCCAATCTTCCCTCAGAAAGACTGGAAAGTTCCTGGTGGGAAGCCCCAAAATGCACCAAAAGCCTGCACATTTCCTGTGGGTCAGATCTTCCTGGCTTCAGCAAAACCTGGAGAGGGCTTGTGCCTGTCTGACAGCTGTGCTGGGCTGGAGAGGGGCTGGGGACAAGGCCTGGAGGGACAGGACACAGGGAATGGCTCCCACTGCCAGAGGGCAGGGCTGGATGGGACATTGGGAATCAGGAATTGTTCCTGGGAGGGTGGGGAGGGGCTGGGATGGAATTCCCAGAGCAGCTGTGGCTGCCCCTGGATCCCTGGCAGTGCCCAAGGCCAGGCTGGACACTGGGGCTGGGAGCAGCCTGGGACAGTGGCAGGTGTCCCTGCCATGGCAGGGGTGGCACTGGCTGGGATTTAACATCCCTCACACCCAACCCAGGCTGGGACTGCAGAATTCCATGGTCCAGCAGGGCCAGGCAGCACAGTGCTGCCAGCTGGGACTGGGCTCTCCCATCCCAAGGCTCCAAACAGCAGCAGAAGGAGAATTGATGGTGTTGATTCGTCCTTTGGGTGAAAATGCTCAACGCTGGGATTCACGGGAAGGGGCACAAAACATGTTTGGAGGAGCAAATTCCTCCCGTGTGCCAAAAGCTGGAGAGTCCTGCCTGTGCCAGCCCTGTGGCAGCCACATCAGGGAATGTGAAGCATGGAAGGAACTCCACAGCACCCCGGGCTCCCAGGGGGCTCAGGAATGTGCTGGAAGGTTTTTTGCTGACTCCAGCTCCAGGCAGAGCTGCAGGAGCAGTGGCACAGGTGCATTGGGCACAGCATTAATTCCAGCCTGCAGGAAAGGGACTGTGGAGCTGCTTAGAGCAGCAGCTCCTCTCCCCACACTGTGCCTCCTCAGGGAATTGGGAAAAACATCAAATCAGCATTGGGAGGTGGGGATGCAGCCCAAAATCCCAAAATCCTAAAGGTGTTTGGGATTCTGGAGAAGAGGAACTGGGATCAGCCTTCCCCACACCTCCCCCTAAGGATGGAGTTTCTCTGCTAAATAGAAATACTCCCCACGGACTTTCAATGCAGAGCCACAAGCACTGGGGATGAGAATCCCCACCTCGTTCCAGTGTCTGGCCAGGGGAAGGGCTGGAGAACATCAGCAAGGGGAATCCCAAAGCACCAGCCCCAGGCTGTGCCCAGGCAGGAGCTCTGTGCTTTCCAGCCCCTCAGGGGATGTACAGCCACAGCTACGGGTTCAGGTGGGGGCATTTGGGCTGGGACACAGCAAAACCAGGGGGACATTTGGGAGAGAAAAGCCCCAGCTGGACAGGCACTTGGGTTAGGAGAATGGACAAGCCCCAAAGCAAGAGCAAACAACAAAATAAACGTGTTTTAGTCCTCTTCATGAGCAGCTTGGATTCTCCAGGTGCACACGGAGTGGCTGGAACAGCACCATTAATTTTTAAAAGCACCAGAAAAACCTAATTTTTTCTTCTTTGCAAACTGTCAGGAGCAAGCTCAGCCTTCCCCTAAGCAGGAGCATCCATCTTCCCAGAACTCCTGCAGCTCCTGCTTTGCACACACAGAGGAAATTGCTGCCCCAACCCCACTTTTTGGTTGTGGGGTTTGGAGCCCAGGGCTGAGTTCCTGGGGTGTGATGGAGAGGGCTGTGCCCCCCTAAAGGAGGTTTTTGCAGTTTCCCTTCAGGCCCTGTGTTGTGTCCCTGCTGTGACCCGAGGCAGCAGCTCTGACACCTCTGTCCCCTTCTCCTTGCAGTCTCTCCCAAGATATTCCGGATCTCCAGCGACATCGTCGTGAACGAGGGCAGCAACGTCACCCTGGTGTGCCTGGCCACGGGGAAACCAGAGCCCTCCATCTCCTGGAGACACATCTCCCCCTCGGGTGAGTGCCTGGGGACAGGGTCACAGGGACAGCCCGTGTCCTGTGTCCCCCCGAGCTCCGGGCAGCAAACGGGACCAGGGAGATCTGGGATGGGGCCTGGGATGCCTTGAGAGGCTGCTGGAACACAGGCTGGGCTAAAGGAATAAAGCAGGGATTTATTAAAAAGGGATAAAGCAGGGATTTATTGAAAGGCCTCACAGGATGCACCTTGGGCACTGCAAGAACCTGGCCAGGGCTACACCCAAGATGAGCCCTGGGTCACGAGTTCTCACTTTTATAAGTTTTGTTCCATTTCCATATTGGGGCTCATGTCCAATTCCAGCTCCAGGTTATGCAGTCCCACCCTCCCAGTTTGCTCCCCTCAATTCTCTGTTGTTTGCACTTTTTGGGGCTGGAGCTGCAGCTGTCCTTGGTTCTGGGGCTGGAAAAGGATTGCTGTGAGTGACTGAGCTGTGAGGAGAACCTGCTGACACTTGATATGGAGTTCAGAGTTATAAACCAATGCAATACAGAGTCTGGAAAATATGAAAGCTAAAAATTAAGGCATCATCATAACACAGGAATGAGGACAGAGCACCCCAAATATGAATATATGTCCTTACATGCGTTGTAATCACAGCTGTGGATCAAACAATTCCAGTTAAAATCAAGCTAGGATGAAATGAGGAGCACACAGGGCTCTCTAGAAATGGGAAATATGAGAATTAAACACAGCAACAGGTCGTGCAATAGGCTTAGTTCACTGTCATTTCTTCCACTGCTACAGGGTGGGATTTTTGGGGTTGGGACTTAGGATCCTGGTGGGTCCCTCCCTCAGGACATTGCAGGATTCCACACCACTGAACCATTATTCCATGACACAGTTTGTTAGAATGGTTTTGCTGAAGGAATTAAATGATGGGTATGAAAAATTGTGGGCAAAATGGCAACTGGAGGTACCCCTGCTGTTTGATGTTTCCCCGTGTCCCTTTGGCTCCTCGTAGCACATTGAAAGGAAAGGCTTTGGCCGGTGCCAGAGGCTTCTCTGCACTGCTGCCTCGGTGCAGGGCCACTGGAGCTGCTCCTGTGAAAAGCAGGGGCTCTGGGGAGATCCAGACTTCCTTGGAAATGAGGATTTTGTGTTCCTGGGGGGAGCTGCTCCCTGTCCTGGCCCAGCTCTGTCCCAGGCAGGACTGGACCTGCACTGGCTCTGTCCCTGGGACTCTGCAGCCAGAGCTGCCTTTGCAGCGAGGGGTTTCTTTGCTCCCCCAACCTGTATAAAATCCGTGTAATTACAGGCAAGAAGGGTTCCATGGGCTGTCACAGCCTCTCATCATCCTGAGAACAGTTGGCTTTGCAAAGCAAGATCTGGGAAAAAACCCTCACTTTTGACCTTTAAAACAATGACAATGAATTCGGCTTGAAGTGTCCATCAGGGGACTGGAGGAAAAATTCAGTTGTAGCAGAAAATGGATTTTAACTAAATGTCAAATAAAATTTTATTGGAAACCCTGGTGATACTCTGGATTAATGGCTTAAAGCATTTGAGTGGCTGCAGAAAGGAGCTGGGGTGATGTTCCTGGAGAGGGAGAAGAAGAAAAGGAGAATTATTGCACTCAGGCTGCAGCAGGGGCTGAGGGGGAGGCAGAGCATCCTCATCTGGAGTTCAGGCAAAATGAAGAGGTGGCGCTTGGGGACGTGGCCAGTGGTGGGCTCCAGGGGCTCAGAGGGACTTTCCAACCCAAATGAAATTAATGCAGGGAGTCAGAAGGGCTTTCAGAGACCCCCTGGACGTGCTCCTTGCTCCCAGCCCCATCCAACCTGGCCTTGGACACTGCCATCCCCAGCGACCCTGGGACCTGTGCCCGGGTGTCCCCCGGGGAGTCACGGGCACAGCCGGCTCTGCAGAGGGAGAGCACAGGCTCCGCAGGCTCCTTGCCCAGAAATCCTGTCAGATGGGGCGGGAGCCAGCCCGGTATTGACAGGGAACGTTCCGTGCCCCAAAAGCAGCAGGAGGCTCCCAGGGCAGCGCTCGGGTGCAGAACAACACCACAGCCCTGCCCGGCAAGCACAGCCCGGGCTCCTCAGCCCAGGAAATCGGGAGAGAGGAGATTTACACGATTCTGCCCTGCTTGGATATCCCCTCCCCTCCCTCCCGCATCAGCCCCATCGGCGCTCGCTAATTCCTGCCCCTAATTCCCAGCGGCACTAATGAGGCTCCCAGGCAGGCAGCGCGTCTCCCATCCAGCACTAAATTATATTAACCAAGCATATTTAGAATATTCTCAAATTGTTTGTCAAAGCTGCTGCTAAAAGATAAGGAACTGAAATCTCTGAATACAAATGACTCAATGTAGACTAATTCCAGGATATGATCATGATTTACATCAACACAGCCTCGACTCGCATGAGGTCGGATTCAATTTTTCTGAACAAGAGATAAATTGAACCTTTCGTAGGAATAAAAATAAAATGCATTTCAAGGTGATTTTTAAACTTAGTCCGTAAATTATTGGCCTGGAATCTTTATTGTGCATGTTTAACTTGCAGTCATTATGTAAATGCTTGCATCCTATAAATATTCATTGCGCAGCCCCATTATGTAAATCCTGCAAATCTCCCCACTCAGCGTAACAGCGTCGGGCTGCGGGTTGTAATCTCCAAATCTGTATTGTTGAAATGTCACCCGAATAAATTGCAGGTATTACTTATTTTGTTCTGACATTTCCCAGCAAAGTGCAGCATCGATAGTTTAGGAATGAAGGCAGAATGTTAAAGGATGGAGTTCTGCCGGGGACCCCCCTCCAGCTTTAGCTCTGCTGTGTCCCACCAGTGCCTGGGCAAAGCTCTGCTGGCAGCAGACACTCAGAAATCTCCTGGTTAAACCTTCTCCTTGCCAAAATTCAGGTGCAGAATCGAAGTTCTTTTCCACGCTGGTTTTGACAGCAGTTTCCCAAGGGGAGCTTCCCCAGCTGTGGAAGGAAAGGGATGCTCAGGGGAGGCAGGGACAGCACGGGGCAGGGGATTTCAGGTGACAAAGGGTCAGTTTGGATCAGACATTGGGGTGGAAATCTTCCCTGTGAGACACCAGCACAGGTTCCCAGAGCAGCTGTGGCTGCCCCTGGATCCCTGGAATGTCCAAGGCCAGGCTGGACACTGGGGCTGGGAGCACCTGGGACAGTGGGAGGTGTCCCTGCCCATGGAACAGGGCAATGAGAATTTAAGATCCCTTCCAACCCAAACCAGTCCAGGATTCTGGGATCCCTGGTTACTTCCAGTTTCATATTCTTCCCTGCTCTCTTTCCTTTTTCTCACAGTTTTATCTCCATCATTCCTGGTCAGCAATTTTCCCCACACAGGAGGATGACCTGGATGTTGGGACAGGCCTGCATTTGGAGGAGCAGGCTTCCAGAAACTGTGGGAAAAGGCAGATTTCCCCATGAGGAATGCAGGGCAGGTCCTTGGCACCAGGACACTCGGTGTTCATGCCATCCACCACTGCAGAACACTCCTGTTCTTTGAGGGAGAGACAAAGAGGGATTTAGAAAAGCCTCCCTAAATCCCGAGGAGCAAACCCAGCTCCGTGTGAGGCAGCCCCTGTCAGAGATTGTCTCCTCCTGCCCCAGAGCCACACCTGACAGAAATGAGAAGGGCTTTGGTGAAGTGCAAGTGCTTCAGACCTGGATTTCCAGGCTGCAAATCCTGAACTGACATGAATTATTATCGGATTTCCAGGGCTTTGCGTGTGTACAAAGGGCGAACCCTTAAAACGCTCCATCTCCTGCTTACAGATGGGTTCAAAGCTGGAAGTTTCAGAAAGAAGTTTCTGGCTTGTTTCTTTTTTTTTTTGGCAAACTCCCAGGCAGGGAGCAGGTACTGCTGGGGAGGATGTTGCTGCTGTTCTCCCCCACAGCAGGGCAGTTGTGCTCTGTGGGATCTCCGAGCAGAGAGGAGCTGCTCTGCCCCTGCCTGCCCTTCACACAGAGAGAGAGGCTGCTCCAGAATCAGCCACCTCGTGTCCAGGGTCTCACTGCCAAACTGCACCTTCCTGACTCTGCAATTCCAGCTCCAGCAACAGGGGCTTCCACAGCCCACACTGACCTCCTTCCCCAGCTGCTTTGGCCCACAGAGCTCAAACCCTGGGATTATTTTCTCCTGGCTCAAGGAATCCTGGAATGGTTTGGGTTGGGACCTCAAAGCCCACCCAGTGCCACCCCTGCCATGGCAGGGACACTGCCACTGTCCCAGGCTGCTCCCAGCCCCAGTGTCCAGCCTGGCCTTGGGCACTGCCAGGGATCCAGGGGCAGCCACAGCTGCTCTGGAAGAATCCTTTGGAGGAAGCTCTGCTCAGCTGGAAGCAGGGATGAGCAATGTTCCCTGGAAAACACCCAAAACCTGCATTCCCTGGGACGTGGGATGGCTCAGGTGGCCTCAGGCTCCTCCATCAGCCCTTCCTGAGAGCAGTGACATTCGTGGGGCACTGCTGATGGCTTGGGTGGGTCAGTCCTTCCTGCAGCCTCTCTGGGAGCTCAGGATTTTTATTAGTATTTGATAATAATTTAATGGCCCATTGGTTATCCTGGAGGGATTGTTCAGCTGATAAAGGCATAGCTTGTCATTAAATCAATGGTCCCCGTGTCAAACACGGGCTGGCAGCTCCCCAGGAGCCCCAGGGGAGGTGGTGTGGAGTAAATGAGGGCATTAATTAACAGCTTAAAGACAGCAGAGCAAACAGCAGCACCCAGTGGAAACGGCTGGGTGGGATTCCTCCCTTTGCCTTTGGATCAGCAATAAAGTCACTCCCAAAGTGACTTCCCAAACCACAGCTCTGCGTGAAAAAGGACACGTCCTCTGGGCTCAGGTTGTGGGAATTTTGGCATTTTCTTTTTAACACGACTTGTAGGTACCAGCCTTGGGAGATTTGGCATTAGGATCAATTATGTGACATTCAGTGCCACCAGCCATTGCTCTGGGGTGAGGTGACATTACCCTGCAGCTGGGGCTTTCTGAGGGACACTCCTCAGATAAGTGCCATTTTTATCAGCACCATTTCAGAAGTTTGAGCATCCCCCCAGGAACAATTAAAGGTATTCCTAGAAATCCTCAGGCCTTCTTAAAATCCTTTTTAAAAAATATTCTCTTTAAAATACACTTGTCATGAGAAGAATACTCCAGCCAAGATGGTCAAATAATTGGGGCTTTGTGAAGGAACTGAGGAACAAGAGTGAGATCAAAATCTTAGTGAGATACAAACTAAAACTGCCCAAAAGCGTTGCACAGAAATGAGCAGGATTTTTTTTCTTTTTGACAATTTTGTGATAAATGGGAAATATTTCTTACTTTTCAATAGAAGTAGATGAACTCATTAATAACTCATAGAACACAATGAAAATGAGAGTTTTTAATACAGGCTGAGCTTATTCCCAGATATCACTTCATTTTTACCTGAGAAACATTGCACTTTTGAATGAGTAGTGTGTGGCTCTCAGGAGATGTTTCAGAGCTTTAACATTCGGAACCAACCCAACATTTTCCCCTCTTCCCAGAGCCAGCCAAGCCCAGGCTTGTGCAGAAACACAAATAATTCACCCCTTGATGTAACACTTCTGCCTTGTCCCCACTGCCCTATCTGGTTTTTCCCAGGGCTCCAAAAGCCACAGTTATTAACAGCCAATTAAAGGCTTTCAGGCCCGGAGAACACTTCCAGCAAGGCTTTTAAACCCTCAGACCTGTAATTTCCAGCATCTGTGGTGGTGGCTGCAGCAATGAGGACGCTGAACATTTTGGGGTTTGTGATGTGGCGAGCACCTTGTGAGGAATCCAAACCCGTTAATTGGCATTCCCTGGGTCACGCTGCTGGAGAGGCTGGGAGAACAGCCCTGGTCTGAGACATCAAACACTCCCTGCCAGGTGGGAACAGCCAGGGAAAGGCTGGGGGGCTGGGATTTTGGGAGCTGGGGAAGCACCTGTGACTCGTGTCAGGTGGGGTCAGTGACTGAACAATTCCTGTCAGCTGGGTCAGTGTTCCTGACTG
>VXAX01003484.1:12048-24557 GCA_013399835.1 Leptocoma aspasia | reverse complement strand
GTGCTTGTACATAGGCCCCGGCCAGCGACAGGGGGAAGACTTGGGATGGAGTAGGAGGAGCAGGAAGTGGAAGCGGAGGGAGCACGTGGTCCAGCCCTCGACGTGTCCGCAGCCCTCCCGCCCCTTGGGGCATTGTCCCTTGCCATGTTGCAGGTGACCGCGGAGGGGGAGCTCGCCCAAATATCCTGGGGGATCTATATGCGGGTATTTTTCGGGGGTTTTAGAGGGGAGAGAGAGGGGGGATTTTTGGAGCTTGAAGGACTCCAAAGCTAAGCTGCAAATGGCCTTTGGGGAGATTCTGGGGGGGATGTCCCAGGAGGATGTTTTTTCGAAGGGGAGGGCAGGAGAGGGGAGAACACTGGGACACCAAAGTTTGCAGCCCAAAGAGAGGAGACCCCCAGGACTGAGCCTGGAGAGGGGAACACCCCTGCGAGGGGGAAGCCCTGGAGCTCCCCACAACGGGTACCCAGTGAAGTGAGCAGCTGGGAGGAAAAAGTGCAATAGTGAAGCTTCTCCTCCATATCCTTTCTAAGAGAGGAATTAAATGTGGTGAGGGTATTCTCAGAAAACTGTTACTATGGAGCAGGAACATGGAGTGTCCACAGAAGGAAATACTGCATTTAAAGTAGAGACATGGGAACAAATAGGACTGCTTTTGTGGGACAAAATAAGTAATGGATCAAAAGAGGCAAAAGAATTAGCAACAACTTGGAAACTGGCAATTATGGTAATCCAAGAAATGAAGGCAGAACGAAATGCTGCTGCCACAGCATTTGCTGCTCTAGAGCTGGACTCAGTGTCCGCATATCCAGTAAAAGTATTTGGCAATGACCTTGGCATTCCATCCTTTTCTCCTCCGTCGGTACCCCTGCTGGAAGGAGCAGAGGGAGGAGAGTCACAGACAGTACAGAATTTATCTCCAGCACAGGAATCAGGTGTTGTTAAGCCCCGAGGGGCACCGAGCCCAGCACAAAATGAGCTGATGGAAATTGAGCCCAAGGGACAGGGAGCTGCAACCCCTCCACTGTGACCTGCCCCCTACACCCTCCACCTGTACTCACCACTCCCTCCGTCAACTCCACCATCACCCGCCAGCCAGTATAATCAGCAGGTGACAGGTGACCAACCTTTGCGGGCATTGGAGTTACTTGAGAAATTACGGGAGTTGGAACAACAACAAAAACTGCATGAGCAATCCATGCGAAACGAAATGGCAGCAATGGACTGACTGACAGGGACTGATAATACAAAGACGGATGGAGCCAGGGACAAAGGATCTGGATGATCCCAGATTATGGCAGAAAGGACTGATAAAGGACGCAATGATTGAGGATAAAATTATTCATGCCATATCCAGTACAACTGTCAGGGAGTGACGGGAATGGAGGGAGGAATATGTGGTTTGCACTAGACTGGAAAATTATTAAGGAAGCTAGATAGTTGGTTTTGCAGTATGGGTTAAATTCCCCCTATACACAAACCTTTATTTACAATATTTTTAGTGGACCCATTTTGATAGCAGGCAGATAGCTAGACTGATATTAACACCTGTGCAAGAGTTGATGTGACAGACTAGGTGGACTGATTAGTGTCAAACTGCTGCAGTTAACAACCTGGAAAGGAATTATGGGGATCTGTTAAGGGGAACTTCCATAGATATATTACTAGGTCAGGGACTTTTTGCTGATGCACAAGTCCAAGTGCGACTGGACTTGAAATTTTACGGCAGTCACAAGGTCTAGCAAGGGAAGCTTTAAAAACATTACCAGAAGATGGGAAACCGACTCCCTCTTATGTGAAAATTAAGCAAGATATTAAAGAATCGTACATGCAATTCCTAGATAGGCTGAAAAATGCTTTAGAAAGGGCTTTGCTTACTGACTCTGTAAGAGAAGCCTTGCTTATGACCTTGGCTGTAGAAAATGCTAATCCGACTTGTAAGTGATTATTGCAGACTCTGCCAAGAACTGCGACTTTGGTGGAAATGATTGAAGCCTGTTCCAGAGTTGGCACAGCTGAGGAAAAGGTGGGGTACATGGCTACTGCATTTGCTGCAGCTGTTAAGACATCGATTCAACAAGGAAAAAGCGACCAAAGTTTAAAATATTTTAACTGTGGTAGGCTGGGTCATCTTAAGGCCCAATGCAAGGCAAAAAACAAGTGGGGAGGACAACACATAAAAGCGTCATAATCAGGTGGTGAGGGGTTTAGTGGAACTTGTAAGCGTCATGATAAATTTGGCCACTGTGTGTAGGAATGCAGCTCAAAATTAAAAAAAGACGGGACCCCCTTGGGAAATGGGCTGATGAGTGCATCCGACCCGAGTCTGATGACAGAATACAAGGGCCGCCCGGCTGCCTGGATGGTGTCTCCGCCGCCACAGCAGGAAGTGCTGGAGTGGACGTGGCGACAGCAGTAGCCGTGACCCTTACTGACAACCAGGTACAATGTATCCCTCCTAACATGAATGCACCCTTGATGAGAGGATTGAGTGCTTTGCTGTTAGGCAGATCATCAACAACACATGAAGCTTTGTTTCTTTTACCTGGGGTAATTGATGCAGATTATAGTGGCAACATAGGAATAATGGTATGGACACCCAGCCCTCTGATTTCTATCCCAGCAGGGACAAAAATTGGACAATTGATGCCATTCAAAGCTATGGTCCCTAATAGCAACAAAATTATTAGACGAGATGGAGGATTTGGCTCAACTGGAGAACCTGAGATTTACTTTACTATGGAAATTGACAAATCCAAACCAATCAAAGATTGGTACAGTAATGGGACCAGATGGGATCACTTTACAGCTTAAAATGTTGCTGGATACTGGAACGGATGTCACCACTGTTCCTAGGGAAAAATGGCCTCAACACTGGCCTTTACAGAGCCTACAGACACCAGTAATGGGTGTGAGAGGAGTTCAGATAACTCAGATTAGTAAATTGCCAATTAGCTTTTCACTACCTGATGGGTTAAAAGCATCAACACGACCATATGTAATGAGAACCACAGTTTGCTTATTAGGAAGGGATGTGTTGAGTCAAATGGGGCTTCAGCTCACCTCAGAGGGAGATGATTTTTTGGAGCGGTCATTGGAGGGCGACCAATCCAAAAGTTAACATGGTTGACAAATACCCCTGTATGGATTGACCAATGGCTGCTAACTAATGAAAAGATCGCCCACCTACAAGAACTGGTACAGGAGCAATTTGACATATTGTTTCTTCTAACAGCCCTTGGAATACTCCCGTGTTTACTATTCCAAAGAAAAGTGGAAAACGGCAACTGTTGCATGACCTGTGTAAAGTTAACCAGGTCATGGAGGACATGGGTGCATTACAGCCAGGTCTCCCACCTCCCAACATGACACCAGAAAATTGGGATCTTTTGATTATTGATTTAAAAGATTGTTTCTTTACAATCCCATTATACCCAGATGACTGCCCTAAATTTGCCTTTTCAGTGTCTTTGGTCAAAAAAGGAGAACTCATGAAACTATATAATTGGGTAGTTTTCCCCCAAGAGATGAAAAATTCGCTCATGATGTGTCAAATGTATGTAGCATGGGCATTGGACCCAATCCACCATAAAATAATTTATAGCCTTATTATTTTTATTATTTTTATTTATTAGCCTTAATAATTTATCATTATATGGATGATATCCTCATAGCAGGGGAACAGCTTGACATAGATACCTTGTTGATCGAATTGGAAATTGAATTGGCCAATGTGGGTTTGTAGATTGCTCCAGAAAAGGTTCAGAGGGAGAGCCCCTGGAGATATTTGGGTTGGATTATCACAGGAACTGAGATAAGGCCACAGAAATTAACAATCAGGAGCAAGATCAGAACACTGGCTGATGTGCAGAAATTAGTGGGTGATAGAACTTGGATTAGAAACACCTGTGGAATAACCAATGGGGATATAGGGCCATTACTACAGTTGCTAAAATGAGGCAGTGGAGCAGATGCAGAGTGAACATTAACACCTGCAGCACAACAAGCGCTGAAAATAGTTTCTAAGAAAATTGCTCAGGGATATACATCATGGTGGAATCCAGAATGTAAATTAGGTCTGATGGTTGTTAACAAATTGCAACATCCTTATGCAATTTTGATGCAATGGAAGGCTTAAAGAAAAGACCCTCTAATTATTTTGGAGTGGATTTTTCTACCAGCCTCTCCATCAAAAACTGTAGCCACTCGTTTAGAGACAATTGCTCAGTTAATTATGAAAGGAAGAAGCAGGGTTATGGAAATAAAAGGAAGCAATCCAGATTATATTGTGGTGCCTTTGGTAGCAGAATATTTACAGTGGGCACTACAACAGTCTGCAGAAACGTAGATAGCACTTCTAGAATATGGGGGCCGGTGAAGATACATTACCCACCACACAAAAGCAATGATACTGTTGCCATCATGTGAGATAGAAGAGATACCTAAGTATTCTGTAACTCCAGTGAAAGGTACTACTGTGTTTACAGATGCAAGCAAGCACACCCAGTGCATGGCCACTACCTGGCTGCAAGATGGTCAGTGGAAGAGAGAAGTCTTAACAGAGGTAGAAGTGTCAGTGCAAGTGTTAGAATTGAGAGCAGTTGTTAGCGTTTTTGAGCTGTGAAATGATAAGCCTGTGAATGATAAGCCTTGTTGCAGACTCAGTTTATGTTGTTGGCATAGTGCAGCGCTTGGAGCGAGCAATATTAAAGGAAGTGAGCAATCAGGCATTGTGGAAACAGTTGCGACAACTGTGGTCTTTACTGAACCACGGGCAGCATGCTTACTGTATCACTCATATCAGAAGTCACTCTGGCTTAAAGGAAAGGTTGGCTGCAGGAAATGATCGAGCTGATTCCCTTGTGGCAACTGCTTGGGCAGTGCTGCCCACAGATCAATTTCAGCAAGCCCGATGGTCACATGAGCTATTTTGTCAGGCTGCTGGAGTACTGCAACGTTAGTTTGGTCTCACTGCTAGTGAAGCCCAGGGATTAGTGCAAGCCTGCCCCGACTGTTAACAATTTAAAGGAGGATTGCACTCTGGGGTGAAGCCCCGTGGATTAGGATTGTTAGAAGTCTGGCAGATGGATGTTACGCACATAGCTGAATTTGGGCGACTTAAATATGTGCATGTACTTATTGACATGTTTTCATTAGCCATTTGGTCTACAGAACAATCTGGTGAGGCTAGTAAGTGTGTACAGAGACATTTACGTGCTTCATTTGCAGCATTAGGAATCCCTCAGGAAATTAAAACAGATAATGGACCAGGCTACATGGCAAAAGCAGCATTACAATTTTTGCAACTTTGGGATGTTGGTCATCTTACAGGCACTCCACATTCACCTACAGGACAGGCCATTGCAGAATGAGCACATCAAACATTGAAGCGTTTACTTCACAAACAAAAAATAGGGGAAATTGGGTTATCCCCAAATGACAGATCAATTAAATCAGTATATGTAATGAACTATTTATGCTTAGCAGCAGGACGAGATATGCCTCCAGCAGTGATTCATGATAGTGGTCTAGGAGATGGTTTAAAAGGTTTTAAAGACCCTATTTAAATACAAGTAAAAGATGCAATTACAGGGGAATGGAAAGGTCCTGTGCAACTGATAACCTCCGGTAGGAGTTATGCATGTGTTGTTACAGATTCTGGCACGAGATGGATCCCAGCAAAATGGGTGAAGCTGTGGATAACTGATAGAAGCACAACACCAGGACAGAGACCAGCCAGATGGAACTTAAATGAGTGGATTTGGCTGCAAGGACAATTGTAACTATACCTGCTGGATTTTATATCAGTGTGAAGGGTGTAAAAAGCAATGGTATAAACCTTCAATTTTTTAAATTCAATTTTTGAATTGTGCCTTATGTAGAACGTGTATAAAGAAGGAATCGGAGGCAAGAGAACAAGTTATTGAGTTATTAATTACAACAGGGCATGAGCACCCAAGAAGCCCAAGGATAAGAACATTGGTTTGGCAAGGAGCGACAGAGAGAATGGCTAAAGATGCAGTACCCCTAACCAAGAAGTGTGGTAAGTATATTTGCATTCCAATTCATTATCAGGTGAAATCAACAAGCTGGAAAAATGTGGTTAATCAATGGGAAGCTAAGTATGCTCTTGATTGGGCTATGGGTAACAGTTAACTAATGAACATCCTGCAGTGGTGTCACCAGAGGCATTCTGATGGCAGCGTCCCCACAGGTGTGGCGACATTGTCCCCTGATGTGTGTCCTGGTGGCATCATGTCCCCTCCCCTCTGTATGTCCCCATCTCCGCCGTGGCTCCCTGTTACCCCTCTGTGTGTCCCTGTCCTGCCCCATGTGTCCCTGTCCCCATGAGTCCCTGTCCCCACCTCCCCTATGTGTCCTCGTCCCTCCCATGATGTCCCTGTCCCCTGCCCCCGGCGGGGCCAAAGTCCCTGAGGTCCCAAGGCCGTGTCCTACAGGGTGTCCCCGCATCCCTCAAGGTGTAGCCTCAGGATGTTCCCGTGGCTGCTCCTTGCTCTGAGCATCTGCGCCCGCCCTGGCGCAGGTAGGGACATGACACAACACCCTGGGACACCCTGGGACACCCCAGGACATCCCACAATGCCCGACAACACCCTTTGTCCTCTGATTTTGGGTCCTTCTCCCTCCATTTTGGGTCCATTCCCCCTATTTTGGGTCCCACATCAAACCACCCAAAAATCCCCCAAAATTCCTCACCCACGATGTGCACGCGCCCCTCTGGACTCCCCCCAGGCACTTGGCCATGGAGCTGTCATCGGTGCACCACAAAATCCCTGAAAACCACCCCCAAAGCCATCAAAATCCCCTAAAACATTCAACCACAATGTCCACGCATCCCCCCGCCCCAGGCACTTGGCCACAGAACTGTCACTGGTGGCATCGATCTGCAGATCTGCAGGATGTCCCTGACAGTGGCTCTGGTCGCCACCTCCAACGGTCCCCCGACGCAGCAGGTCCTGCATAGCGGCCAGGACTGCAACCCCAAAAATCAGTCAGAGACCCCAAAAATTCATCAGGGATCCCAAAAACCCGACAGGGATCCCAAAACCCCGTGTTGGGGACAATCCCGGGGTGTCCGCCCCCTGCCCTCCTGGTATTTCCCATGTCCCCTCCCACCTTGGGGACATCTGGGGACAACCCCCCTCACCCTCCTGGGGTGTCCCCCCTGTTATGAATACAAAAAAGGGTCACTTACCACTGTTCCAGTTTTGAAGTTCCAACTTTGAAGTTACTGTTTAAAACTATTAATTTGTTCTTTCAAGTTCAATTGTATTACCCAGTTTCCTCCACCCCTTTTTCATGTAACCCCGGTTAACTCCCTTCCCTTTTGCCAGTGCCCTGTCCCTGACCCTACCCTGGTCCTGCACGGACCCGTGCTGCGCGAGCGGCCCTGACCCCACCTGCGGGGTGCAGGACTGCACGGAGCTTTTCCCCCCCGGCACACGGAGCTGTGCGGGACTTCTGGGACCACGCAGGGCGGCCCCGGCCCCGCCTGCGGGAGCACAGAGCCACGCCGGGTGGCTCCGCGAACCTACCTGTGGAACACGAGACAGCACGGGGCACCCCCCACACGGGGCCGCGCGGGACTTTGAACCAGCCCGGCACTGTGCCCACACAGCACCGCATGGCGTTCCATCGTGCCTGCGAGGCTCTCCCACGCCGCGCGGAACCCAGGATCATGCAGTCCCAAGACTTCCGCACTCCCAGCAGCACTTGCGGGTGCATTGCGAAGCCGTGAGTGCCCGCGGGACCAGCATGCCTTGTGTGCATCTGCATATTAATTAGCGAGCGTGTCCGGCCGATTTTAGCCGACCCAGGACAGCAGGTAACCCTCAAAACCGGCCAAAAATGACACCCACGAGACGGCAGGACCTTGGGGATATGAAGGACACCAACTGAAGCCGGACCCAGCCCTAACCATAAGTTAAATAGACCAGCAGCAGACAGACCTCCCCCTAGACAACAGAACCACAAGACAGGTCCCTAAGGATTACCCGTGAGTGGCGGACCTCCAGCCTTGTCAGTAAAGACAAGGCTGTACCTCCTCCTTGTCCATGGACCCTGGGGCAGCGGCGGCGGGACCCCCGTTCCCAATAAAGAGCTGTCACTTAATAAAGGCCATCAAAAGGGAGGTTTGCCTCCTGGCCCATTTATTTCTAACACCCCCTTTCTATCCCATGTTGGGGACAATTCTGAAGCGTCCCCCCTTCCCTTTTGTGGTGTCCGCCCTTTCCCTCCTGTGTTGGGGACATTTCGGGACAACCCCCCTCATCCTCCCATGTTCTGGACATCCCAGGGTGTCCCTTAACGAGTTGGGGACAATCCCAGGATGTTCCCCCTCACCCTCCTCAACTTGGGGACACTTGAGGATGCCCCCCCCAAGCCAGGGATCGCTTCTAGTGGTCCCTAGTGAGCCACACGGCCACAGGGGTGACCCTGAGGTGCAGCTGGTGACAAGGACAGTGCGGGCTACGGAGGTGGCCATGGTGTCACTTCCCCACCCCAGGCCACGAGATCAGTGCCCCCTTGGCACCAGGATCGGGGTCAGGATGGGGGGTGACACCCCGGGATGTCCCCAACGCAGGGGGCACAAAGGGGGAATACCCCCTTAGCTGCCTCGGGGGGTGGCAGAGATTTGGGTACATTCCTGGGGACAACACAAAGTATGGGATTGCCCCCCTTTTCACCTGGGGACCCTAAACCCACCTCTCCTTCCCATCTCAGTGGACTTTGAGGACCCCAGAATTTCACCCCCCCTCACCTGAGGATCCCAAATCTGCCCCTTCCCCACCCCAGGGGACTCTAGGAACCCCAAATCTTCAAACCCAAGCAGCAAGAAGGAGCTCCAAGCTCTGGGACCAGACACTGGGACCACCCGGACCTGGCTCCAAGCTCCAGTACCGAGCAGTGAGGACCCCCGGGATTCCCCCCGGACTCCCCCCACGACCCCAGGATGTCCCCCCTGGGCTCCACGCCCAGTTGCGGTAGGTACTGAGACCTGCAGGGGGGGTCCCCACGCCCACCCCCATCCCAAAAATCATCTCTGGGGAAGGAAATCTGAGGTCCTCAAGAGACCCCCAGAGTGGGGAGGGGAAGGTTCGGGGTCTCCAGACACCCCTGACAAGGGTGAACTGGGGGCTCCTGGGCGGATTTTGAGGGTCCTGAGGGTTTTTGGGGGTGGAATCCCTAAACTTCAGGGGGGTCCCCTAAACTTCAAGGGTGTCCCCGAGCCCCAGATGGGCACATGAGCCTCAGAGCGATTCCCTCCAAGCTCTGGGAATGGCAGGACCCGAAATTGGGGCAGGTCCTCAGGCCCTCAGCCTATCCATGGGGGGGGCTCATGCGGCTTCCCACAAAGCACCATGCAAGATCCATTATTTGCATAATCCTGCCCACACCCTCAAAAAAAACATCAGAGAACAGAATTCATTTGCATAGCCCCACTTACAGGATTCCAAAGCACATGCGAAACAAAATAATTGCATAACCAAGGCCACAATGGCACCCAGCCGACTGCGCAGGGCTCTCCACAACGCCCACCAATCACCGCACGCAGTATTAATAATATTAATAAGCATGCCTTTTGTTTTGGCCACACCCACTGCCGGCTGTAGCCATGTCCGGCCGCTGTTTCCTCCCAGTTCCCTCCCAGTGCTCCCAGTAGGAGCGGTACTGGGAGGGAAAGCACTCCCAGTTCCTTCCCAGCGCTTTCACGATTGCTCCCGGAACTCTCCCTATCGTTCCCAGTAGTCCCAGTATCACTCCCAGTGCCGCATGGGGTGCGGTTGGTTTGGAACACCCCCAGGGCAGAGCGTAGCTGCTTTTTGGGTGTGGGCAGCTGCCTAGACCCAGGCTGGGAGCGGATGAGGAGAGAAGGAGAAGAGGGAAGAGGAAGGAAAGAGGAAGAAGAGAGGAGAGAGAAAATGAAAATGGAAAAAAAGGAGTGGGAGGAACAGGAGGAAGAGGTGGAGTGGGAGAAAGAGCAGCAGAAGAACCACATGGTTTCCTTGACCGCCCGCTCAGACTGCACCTCCCCCGGCTCCAGCAGCATTGCCCCAAAATCCCTCCACCCCGGAACCCACAGGTGAGCGGGGAGAAAGAGCTCACCCCAAATCCATTGGGGAGTATCAGGGAGGGTTTTTTTGCGGGGCAGGGGATGTTTGGATCTTCCAGAACCCCAAAGCTGAGCCAGAAATGCCCCTGGAGGGATCTTGGTGGGCCCCATGTGGCAATAACCCAGTACCGGTGGGCACAGGGGTGATATCGGGATTGGGGATTCCTGGGAGAGCCAGGGGGGAACGTGGGAGCCCCAAAGCAGGGAGAGAGAAGAAGGGCGATCCTGAAGCTGGGGCACCCCCGGCTGCCTGGAGGGGTGGGGGACTCTGGAGAGGAGCAGGCTCCGGGGCCCCCGAGGCTGAAAGGGGCGCTGACTTCTCCAGCTGCACTTGCCCAGCGGGACCATCAAACCCAACGCACTCGGCCCTTGTTCTCCCCCAAACCAGGATTTCCCATTCCCAAACCATGACCTGATGGAGAAGGAGGAGGAGGAGGCTGTGAGGAAAAGGAAGATTCCCCAGGAGTCCGAGGCACGTGAGGAGGAAGTCACTGTCCCTTTCCCCCTCTCTCCTGCTCCATCTCCCAGCCCAGCACGGCCCCTGGCTGCAGGACAGCCCCGCTGCTGACGCCATCCTGCTGGGGACGCACTGGGGGGGATCTCCTTCCCCTTCCCTGTGGCATGGAGGTAAATCCCCTCCTCTCTTTGTCCTTCCTCCCCCTGACAAGGAGCTGAGGCCAGAGACCAGGGAGGAGAAATCCCCGCAGACAAATCCCAGGCAGAACATTGTGGCAGAGGCCGTTTTCAGCGGCTGCACGGCACAGGAACCCAACAGAGAAGAAAAGCAGATCACAGGGATCCAAGGAGGAAAGACCCACCCTGGGCCTGGAGGCAGCTGGAGCTTGGAGCTGGGGGTCCATGAGCAGCTTCAGGATGGGGAAAAGCCTCAGAAGTGCTCGAGAATGTGGGAAGGGCTTCAGCCAGAAATGCTACCTGATCTACCACCAGAGAAGCCATACTGGGGAGAGACCTTACAAGTGTGGGCAATGCAGGAAGAAGTTTCACACCAGCTTCAATCTCCTCAAGCTAGCGGATTCACACAGAGAAGAGGCCCTTCTGCTGCCCTGACTGCAAGAAGCATTTCAAGCACAACTCTGCCCTCATCACTCACTGGTGCATCCACACCGGGAAGAGGCCCTATGAGTGTACTTAGTGTACGAAGAGCTTCTCACACGACTCTGACTTGACCAAACATCAACGGAGGCACCACTAAGGGAAGCCCTGCAAGTGCCCCAAGTGTGGGAAGAGCTTCATGCACTGCTCCACCTCCATCCTCCATGGGAGGATCCACACTGGATGATCCTCAGTGATCCCCAGTGGGCAGAGCCCCGGTGATCTGTGTTGGGAAGACACATAGCTGGGGTGCTCCAATTCTTTCTGACTCCCTGTGCCCTTGATTATCTTTTAATTTCTCTGTTCTTTTAAAACATACAAAACTGAGGTAAAAATAAAGATGTTGAACTAAAACATGGATGAGGATGTGGTGTGGGCATGGCCATGGACAGTGACATGTAGGGATCTTTCAGGGGATGTCGGGAATGCAGGGTTTGAAGGACTTGAGGGTTGTTTAGGACTTTGCGCACCCCAGGCCAAGAAGCTCTGGCTGCATTGGGAGACCCTGGCGGAGGATTCGGGGCAGCTGATCAAGGACCCCCTGCCCTGGAACTGTCCCCATGTCTCCCCATCCCAGTTCCCAGTGTCCCCTGTCCAGCATCCCCCTCTCCCCGCTGTCACTCCCCTCTCCCCCTGCCTGTTCCCGTGTCACCCCACTCCCGTCCCGTCCTGCTCCCATCCCAATCCTGATCCCATTTCAGGTCTCATTCCCTGTCCCTGTCCCGTATTCTCTGTCTGGTTGCCGTTCCCGGATTCCCAGTCCCATATTCCCTGTCCTATTGCTGTTCGCGTATTCCCGGTCCAGCTCCTGTTCTCATATTTCCATTTCTATGTTCCCTGTCCCGTTCCCATATTCCCATCCGCGGTCCCAGTTCTATTCCCATTTCCGATCCCGGTCCCATCTTCCTAATCCCCATGCCACATTCTCTCTCCGATTGCTGTTTCCATATTTCCTGTCCCGTTCCCATATGCCCATCCCCTGTCCTATTTCCAGTTCCATTCCCGGTCCCAGTCCGGTATACCTGTTCCTTGTCCCGTCCCATTCCCGTACGCCCGGTCCTTGTCCCGTATTCCCGGTCCCAATCCCCATTCCCTGCCCCCATTCCAGGTACCGTATTCCCGGCCCCAGTCCCCATTCCCTGTCCCCATTCTCGGTCCCTGTCCCCATTCTCGGTCCGATTCTCGGTCTCTCTCCCCATTCCATGCCCCCATTCGCTGTCCCTGTCCCCATTCCCTGTCCCCATTCCCTGTCCCCATTCCC
>VXAX01003482.1:73603-99369 GCA_013399835.1 Leptocoma aspasia | reverse complement strand
GGCGACGTGGGCACAGCGGGGCCTCGGGGCTCCGGCAGACCCGGGGGTGGGCTCGGGGCTGGCACGCGGACGCATGCTGTTGTTCTGGAACGGAGTGCACTGGCAGAGCGGCATGTGGGAAGCTTGCATAATAGTGCCAGCCCACACTACGCCTGCTCCTTCCCAGCATGATCAGCCCCTTGCTTTCATGAGCAATAACATCCACCCCAAGTTTTCTGAAGACAAAAAAAAAAAAAAAAAAAGAGCTNAAAAAAAAAAAAAAGAGCTTCAAGGTGATGCACAGAGCTCAGTTGCCTTTCCTGCCTTTGAACTGATTAATGCAGCTGGGGAATCCATCTGCACGGCCACTCTAATCCCACAGTCTGGACGACCTGTACCCCAGCAAGGGAGGAGAAGCCTCAAGCTCTCGCTCCCATTTTGTGATTCCCGAGCAGGCACTTGGGGCTGGGGCAGAGCGGAGGAGCCACGCAAGGGGGGCACACACGGCCCCCACACTGGGAGCCCTGCACAGCCTGCCGGTGCTGTATGGCCCCACGGGCACTCCTCCTGCCCAGGCACTCCCCCTGGCTACTGCCAGCTGGGAGAAGAGCAGCCCCAGCTCTGAGGGACCCCCCAGCACTCCCCTCAGCTCATGCCATTGGGACAAGAGTGGTTCCAACTCTGGGGGTCCCCCCGGCACAACAGTTGGTGGAGAAGGCACTGGAAGACAAATTCTGTGGCAGAACAGCCCCAAGCAGAGCCCAGTCCCTGGCCACCATGGCTGTCACAGCGTGGCCATGACTCTCTGAACACCTGCTGAACCTGCGGGTGCTTGCAGTGCTGGGAACAAACAGGGAAAATGCCTCATCCAGAGGTAAGAGTCCCACTGCCTTTAAATTTTAACTCCTCCTCAAGCTGGGGTGAGCTCCCAGTGCAGACTGGTGTCAGCGTGAGGGAGTTCCAGTCCGTGTAAGGTGAACTGACGGTGATGGGCTCAGCCCAGAGCACAGGGAGCTGCAGGCAGCCCTGAGGGGAGTTTGCAGCACGGTCGGTGCCAGGAGCCGGGTCTCGGCGGGTCCAGCCGGGCTGTGACGTGCAGGGCTGTGTCACACACCCCCCGTCCCATGCAGGGGCACCACCAAGGTCCCACGTGCTCCAGGACCTCCACACTCCTGCAGTGAGCAGGAGGGGTGGGTGGGACTGATCAGTGCATACCAGACCCCCCCATGCCACATCCGCAGACGTGGCTTGTCCCAGCAACGTTCCCCTTTGCCAGGTCATCACACAAGAGTCTGGACACACAGCATCTGTACCCAGGGCTGCTGCAAAGCCCCTGGTGGGCTGATTGAGAGCTGCTGCCCCAGGCACAGCCATGGGAAGCAGCATCTTCATCCTCAACCAAAAAATACCTCCATGCCCTCCCCTACCAGGACTGCTGGGTGGAAACAACATACCTGAAGACCAAGAGCAGGTGCCTCAGGTGTGGTGGCAGGTGGGAGCTCACACTGGTGACCACCCCTTGGAGCCGTCAGGAAGAGCCGTCGGGGTCTCAGAGCAGCAGTTTCTCAGCCTAGAAGAGAGAGGGAGAGGCTCCAGTCCCGTCCCTGTGTAGGCACCGCCGCTAATAACGGAGGAGGACGCGGCGGAGCTCGGCGCCTCAGAACTGGGGACTGCACGAGCTGGGCCCACTCCCTGAACAGAACAGTGATCTCAGGGCTGGGGAGCAGCTCTGCAGCAGCCCCTGACGTCTGCAGGGGCAGGACCTGCCCAGTGGCAAAGGCCCTGAAGAGAGGGAAGCGCCTTCGGCCCGGGGAACAGGGTTTGGCTGCACGGGGCACGCGGCAGGTCCCCAGCTTAGGGTCCCCAGCGGGACATGTCCCAGTCTCTGCACTGACAGAAAATGCTGAGGCTGGCCCTGCGTCCCTGACAGCACCAGCCCTGGCCTCGGATGGCTGCATGGGATGGACACAAGGAAAGTCAAAGACTTCTTCCTAAAGGAAAAATGTCCCCAATGCACCTGTTCCCCCGAAGGCTCTCTGGAGGCCACCAGCAGCTCCACGTTTGCTTTTCCCCGACCCAGGCTGAACAGGAGATAATTTAACAGCTTGTCCCCCACTGTAATGGGACTTCTTCCCTGCTCCCCCGGGCAGCCCATCCATCACAGCACAGAGCGTGACGTCCCCCTGGCACCCCGGCCAGGCAGCCCCCCCTTGTGCCATGAGTTATGATGCCTGCACCGTGTGGTGGGATGGGCTCAGAGCACCGGCTCCACACCGGGAGCTGAGATTTATCCCCTCGGCGGAACAGGGGCAGAAGCCAGGAGATAAGTCACAGCAGAGCTGCAGGGGCGCCGCTCAAGGTCCTCCAAGGTTGGCTCATTAAAAACCCAGGAGAAGAGGAAGACAAGACCTGCCCGCCGTGGTGTGGCTGTGAATCCCCTCCTGATGCTGAACCAGCCATGGCCAAGAGGGAGGTGGGAAGGGAGCCAGGCCCCCCAGGCTGGCTCTGCAGCAATCTCTGGGGCAGGCTGCTGGCCAGGACTGTGTGAAGCCACCAGTGTCTCCCAAACAGCATCCCAGCACACTCCAATAACCCCAGCAGTGCGGTACCCAGACAGGGATGGGCTTCCCAGCAGTGCAGAGCCAGTAAAAACCTAAGAAGCATCCAACAGAGGCGCTTGGATGCTGGCCCCAGGAGCAGACTGGAGGCACCCACTCTGGGACTGGCACCTGCAGTCACCCAGCACGCCAAGCATGCTGCTGGGAGTGGGCACCACCCCTGCGATGGGCACCGCCACTGATCTGGGGACAGACCACAGAGAACCCACAGGAATACAGTGAACATCGCAGGCACTCCCCAGACTTGCTGGAATTCCCCTCCTGCTTCATTAGTCGTGCTCATTAGGCTCTGCTCCTGATCAGCAGGCACAGCTGGAGCTCAGCAGTGTCGCTCCCCTTCCATCCCAGCCTCTCTAATGTTGGTCTGTCACAGCCAGTCCCCTAACCCCCCTTGCTGTCCCCTAAACGCCCCTTGGCTGTCCCCTTCCACAGGCTCTGCCGCCAGTCCCTCCTCCCTCCCTGCTGTGGTTTGAGTGACCAGGAACCACGGTGGAGCTGGGGGCTCAGAGGGGACTCACACTGTGGGCTTTGCCCAAGACTGAACCCCTCCAGCCGTGTGCAGCAAGTGCAGGATAAGATAAACACTGGGAAAACCCAACTGCATCGCTGAAACAAACTGAACACAGCAGGATTTTTTCAGCACCTTCTATTTTCAAAAGCAAACCCATCTGAGTGCAGGACGAGGGCTGGCATGTTCCCCACTGGTGCTGGGGGCCCAGCAGCCTCATGATCCTCGTGGGTGCATCCCTCAGCACGGGCAGCATCCCTGCAGCACCCTGCCACTGGGAAAGTGTTCCTTCCCCAGGAGGGATAGGAAAGTGAATTGCAGATCCCTACGGGACATCTCCCCCAGGAGCCACCGGGCTTTTACTGCACACTAAACCACAGCGATTAGATCAACAAGCCAAGCCCTGCAAGGCTGAGAGGTTTCATCAAAGCCAGCAGCACCTCAGGGAGGAGATGGGAAGATGATGCAGCTGCCCAAAGCATCCGCAATCCCTGGGCCGGCCTGGCGGCTGCTGCAGGGGCAGGACCAAGGCTGTGCCGGCTCATTTTCAGGAGGCTGAGCCTCTGCCGCTGCTCCTGGCCCCAGCCCGCTGCCTTCTGTCAGACCCCACGGTGGCAGTGGGGTGCCACAGAAATGCCCCTCAGCAGGCAGGGCTGGGGGGCAGCAGGAGCTTGGGAGGCAGATGCCCGCAGTGCTTTTCCCTGGATTGCAGAGGGGTGGGGAGAGGAATTTTCTTTCAGCAGCAAACTCGCTGAAGCAGCACTCGGCACCTGTGCAGCCCGAGATACAGCTCCTGCTCCAGCCCGACCAGGAGCTATTTCCCACTTATCTGCACCACAGCTGATATCTGTGCAGCAGAACACGGCGCTCGCTAATAGGATTTTGATGCTAAACAGAAGATGGTTTTTTTCCCCGGGTCTCACTTACGTCACACCTGGAGGTATCCATGGCCGTGGAGGTGACACTGAGGAAGGCTAAAGAGTTCCAACTCTTGCGCTGAGGGAGCAGCTTCTCCTTCAGCTGCTAAACAGCAGAATTACAGTGATCTAGCATTGCCTGCCCTCGTCGTGCCCCCACCCCAACACAGCCCGGGGAGGGGAGGGAGGAGAGCACGCCCCCCTGGCTGGACGGACCCCGCTCCTCCCACAGCTCCCACGGGAGTGAGCAGAGCCCCTTGCTGCTGGGGCTGAGCTGGGGAAGCCTGCATCCCGTGGGCACCATCTGCTCCCAGTGCTCCTCAGGCCCCAGGGGTGTGCCAGGGGAGCCTGAAACCCACAGGCATCACCTGTAGCCCACGGGCATCACCCACTCCCCGTGGGCATCAGCCGCTCCCAGCACTCCCCCAGCCCCAGGCACTGCTGTCAGCTATAATCCCGTGCCACAGGGACCACCCACACGCCACAGCAGCAGCAGCACCACAGACACAGGCTCGGGTGGCAGAGCCACACTTGCAGCTGCCTCAGGGAATGGGGAGGAAGGCTTGTCACCTCCCTGCCACCCTCCTCCCCATCCGAGCAAGAGGAAGGTCCCACGCACCCCCACTGCTGGATCTGGGAAAGTCTCTGCCTGCCACAGACAAAACCAAGGCGATGGGAACCACCCCCGCTGGGCGCGGGTGACATCTCACCCGTGGGAACGCTGCCGGCGCGGCGCCAGGGCTGTCACCGCGGCGCCAGGGCTGTCACCGCTCCCACGGCACAAACTGGGTGGTGAAGGGCACCAGCAGAAGAGCCACGGGCTGGCCGTGGTGGGAGAGTCTGGCCAAGGCAAGCTCAGCATGTCTCGGCCAGGCCCTGGCACGCTTGGCCAGGCTGAGCACACCCGGGCCAAGAGGTGCTCAGGGGTGCATGGGGGTTGTGGGGTGCACACTGACCATGGGGTGCACGCTGACCACGGGGTCCTGTTACTGACCATGGGGTCCTGTTAGTGACCATGGGGTGCACACTGACCACGGGGTCCTGTTACTGACCATGGGGTCCTGTTACTGACCATGGGGTGCACGCTGACCACGGGGTCCTGTTACTGACCATGGGGTCCTGTTACTGACCATGGGGTGCACACTGACCACAGGGTCCTATACTGACCACAGGGTGCACACTGACCACAGAGTTCTATATTGACCACGGGGTCCTGTTACTGACCATGGGGTCCTATTTACTGACCATGGGGTCCTGTTACTGACCACAGAGTGCACACTGACCACAGGGTCCTATACTGACCACAGGGTCCTATACTGACCACGGGGTCCTGTTACTGACCACAGAGTGCACACTGACCATGGGGTGCACACTGACCACGGGGTCCCTGACCACAGCAGTGAGCAGCTCCGGCCCTGGCCGCAGTGGTGCCCAGGGAAGCAGGCCAGGCCAGGCCAGGCTGACCCGAGGAGCACCGGCAGCACAGTGAGGGAAACACAGCTCTGTGCAGGCCAGCACAGCCCCAGGACAGCTGAGCCACACGGAGGGTGTGCCCACAGCCAGGGCAGTGCCAGCAGCCCCTGCAGCAGGGACAGGGGTGCCAGCAGCCGGGGCAGCCCTCGCTGTGGAGAAGGGATGCAGGAGCTGCTCGCAGTCTGTTTTCCTGCACAAGTGCATTAAGCATTCCACACGGCACTTTTGCTGTAAATCACTTCCTATTCAGGCTCACTGCTGAGGGTCTCTGAAGGTCGATTTTCCATGGTTATGACAACAAAAACTAAAATTGGGTCAAACCTGAAAGGTATTATCTTTCTCCAAGCTGCTAAATGCACAATAGTAATGAGGTTGGTTAAGCAGTTCACCCCCAGCCTGCATTATTTGCTCTGAAGATGTATTAACCAGTTAAATGAGCGTGATAAGGCAGCCCTGCACATTCCTCCCACCAGCCACACGGAAGATCTGAGGTTCTGGGTCTCCATATCCCTGTTAATAACCGAGACCACGGCCTCAGCGACAAAGGCGGCCGTGCTACGCAGCTCCGGGCCAGGCTCTGCCCAGCCTGACCCACGGGAGCACAAAGGCAACTTTAAAAGCATCCAGCAGCTCAGAGCCATTGGAAAAAATAATTATCGTTCCTCCTCCCCTTTCTCTTTCTTCTTCTTAACACTCTCCCTCCTCCAACCTCCTGATGAAAGAACGAACCCACTGCCTGCCCCATCAAAGGCGGTTTAGCAGCATCCCTGCACCAGGATGGGGGATTATCCTTGGCAAACACGTGCAGCTGACCTGGCTGCCACCACCCGGCATGGGACCCAGGGGCGTGTGGAAAACCCACCCAACCACCTCATAAGCACTGGAGGCCCCTTCACAGCAGCCCCCAAAAGACGCTGCATGCCCACGGCAGAGGTCTCCATGCAGACCTGCTGGCAGGGTGCAGGGTGGGCTCCCCAGGGAGTCCCCTCCCCAGTGGGACTGCAGGACCAGTTGTGGGACACAAAGAATATTTGTTTTTATGGGATTTCTGCTGTTTTTCCTAAAACAAACACCCATTAATGTACATATAACTGATGTAAACAAGCATGACCCTAAAACCCATGTGCAGCTGTATGGAACAGGGAAAAGGGAGGGAGGAAGGGAGGTTGGTTGGGAGAGAGGGAGGGGAAACACTTTAATTAATCTCTAAAATGAATGAGATGGGAAAACTCGAACTGCAGGGAAAGCATCTGGTGCTGCTGCAGGAAGGGGCTGCCCACAACGTGGGGCTGTGCTCTGCGGTGTAACTCCCACACCGGGCACTCCATGGCACCAGCCACCGCTGGCAGAGCCACACCACACCCAGAGCACCCGGGGAGGGCAGCCTGCCGTGTGCCAGTCCCATGTGCCAGAGCCAGGAGCTGGGAACATCCCACTGGCTCACCCCTCCTGAGCTGCTGCAGCTCCCAGCTCCATCCCCAGCTGCAGGAGGAACATCCACAGGACCCCCAGGAGCAGCCTGTCCTGACAGGGGATGGGACCAGGGCAGGTGGCTTCACCTCCTGCAGGAGGGACCCTGCCACCAGTCAGGGAGCACACGGGGGAAACATCCAGAGAGCCTCAGCGTGTCTCTCACGGTGATCCAGCTGGGGCTTTGCCAGGAGGAAGTTGCTGCATGGAGAAATGCCAGCACTTTCTAGCACAGAAGGATGGATGAAGATCCCAAGGTGGGATCTGCGTTGGCAGCTCTGGGACCAGCACTCCGGCCTCCAGGAGCCACCTCCTGTGACCAAAACGGGGCTGTGAAGAGTGCCTGAGGACCAAGGGAGAGACAGAAAGACCACAGAGCAGATCCAAGGGGCTCTAGGATGGAGGAAAGGGCCTGGGGGGGTCAACCAGAGGCAAAAGCAGATTCACACAGTTTGAGGGAACAGCAGTGGGTCCAGGCTGAGCTCTTCCAGGTCCCCCCACAAAGCAGCTGCTGCTCCAAGCAGCTCCCTGGAGCAACTATTTGAAATGCAAAGGAGGTTGGATGAACTGGAATGGGAATTCCTCCTCCTGGCTTGAGGTGGACTCCTGTGCCCTGGCTGCCCCATGACAGCTGCCATGCTCATCCCCAGCACACTGGCAGCTCCAGCCACACTTACATCCTGTCCCACTCCAGGCCAGCAAGGTCCTGAGGGATCATCCTTCATCCCAAGCCTGGAGACCAGATACACAACGTGGCTCCTCTTGGAGAACCACCAACCACCAGCACAGCTCCTCCCCAGTGCAGCGCTGGCCAGGAGCACTGGCAAAGCAGGCCACCACCAGCTGTGGTGCCCAGCTCAGCCTGGCAGTGCCTGCCTGGCACAGCACTCCGCTCTGGGCAGAGCCAGCCCCCTGTCCCCTTACCTGGGGCAGCGCTCGTGCAGCCGAGGCTCCTCAGCAGGGAGGCTCTGGCATGGGCAGGCAGGACAATGGCACCCCCGGGACTCACCCAAGCCCCTGAGCTGGCCCTTCACAGGGCTCTGCACCTGCCAGCCCTCCCGGCCACCACGGCAGCTCCTGGCACTGCCTTGGGCTGCAGCGCACGCGTCCCCCCCCGCCCTTCCCAACACCGCCGGTGATGGCAGGGAGTTAGAACTGCCAGGGGAAGCATTCCTTGCTTCAGGAAGCCAGATCATCTAAAGACTGGCACCAGCCCAGTGCTCGGTGAGACCTCCCCAGATTTATGGCCAGCACAGCTGAAGAGACAGAGGAGCTTTAGTGAACCTGGTTAAGGCCCCACGGGAAAGTGACAGCAGGATCTGAGTGACCGGAGAGCTCCACCTCTCTGTCGGGAAAACAAAAGTGACACAAGAAAGGAGTCTGGCAGTCCCAGGGACCGCGGGCAGGGGGCTGCCAAGGGACAGGGCCAACAGGACCCGCACTGGGACACCACACCCTGCCCAGGGAGCAGGGACCAGGCAGCTGCTGGGACAGCAGAGCATCACTGCTGGAGCACCCTGCACTGCCTGCGGCACTGATCCAGCCTCCCACTTCTCCTCCTCCTCCTCCTCCTCCAGGGCCTCTTCCTCTCCTTCCCCTCTTTGTCATTCCTCTCAGCTCACGCCTCTTCTCTGCTCTCCTTCAGCTGCTCACAGCAATAATCCAGGGCACTGACGCCCCAGCAGATTGCTCAGCGCCGCTCCCCGCTGCTGACCGGGGTTTTAATGACTCCCCCGGCCGTGCTGGGGCTGCTCCCCACCTCCACTGGCTGCCGGGCTCCCCCCAGCATCCCTCCTCCAGAAAACACCTGCACCATCTGCAGAGATAGGTGAGGAGCACCCGCCACCTCCAGCTCAGTGGGGGCTCAGCTGGGACCCGCTTGTCTTGCACCCAGGCTCTCAGCCCTTCCAAGGACCCACAGGATTCTCTTGGCAGCCCCGGCCCCCCAGGGCTCCCTGGGCCAGGCAAGTGCAGCCAAGGGCACCAATGCAGCAGCCAGAGGGGCTGCAGGCTGACAGCACAGCACATATTCCTTGGGGACAGGGAAGGGACAAGCGCGGCTCAGTGTCGGTCAGACGATGCTGCTCAGAGCCGCACGGCACGGGGCTCTGCAGGGGCAGGGACAGCACGGGGACCAGGCAGGGGCTTGACAGGAATTGGGGCTCTGCCTGCAGGACCCCCACAGCACCCCAGGCAGCACCCCCAGCTCCTGGCACAGGCACCAGCACCCTGCGAGGGCAGGAGCCAGGCAGGACCTGCAAGGGTCTCCTCCCCAGTGAGGAGCACGGCTGTGACAGGGACAGGAGCTGCTGCTCAGGGGGACCCTGAAATTCAGGGCGTGAATTGCTGAGCCCCATTCCCGGAGCGGAGCTGCCCATGGGAGGACAGACTAACACACTTCTGGGACCAAGGGACAGGCCAGCGGTGTGACCCCAGCCAGCCCTGTCATCACCCCCCACAAGGCCATGGCTGGATCCTGTATCCAGCTTTGGGCTCCCCAGTGCAGATGGGACTAATACACAGGAGGGAGCCTTGCAGAAGTCCACGGTGATGCCTGGTGAGGCTGGAGCACAGGACAGAGCCACAGCAGGAGGGAGGTGGGTGCTCAGCCCAGAGAAGGAGAGGCTCAGGGGCACCGGGGAGGTTATGGGGAAATCAGGGCCAAGGCAGGAAGCAGGGACGGCAGTGGAGCTCCAGCTGCATGATCCTGTTTCCCAACAAATTCATCCATCCATCCATCCATCCATCCATCCATCCATCCATCCATCCATCCATCCCAGCAAAGCAATTTTAGAGGCAAGCAGCAGCCGCCACAGAAGTGCAAAGCAGAGGCAGTGCCAAGTGCCAGCAACCACAGCCTGCCTGCCCCTGCCTGGCACGGCCCCAGCCCCTGTGCCCATCTCCGTGCCCAGTGAAGGGAGCAGCAGATGAGCCAGAGGTGCAGGGGGTGCCCCACGACCCCCAGCCCACCCAAGCCCTCATCACCACTCTCTGCCAGGCTGCAGAGCCCCGTGTCCCGTCCTTTAATTAACATTCCTCATGTAAAGTTGGGATTGTAATTACTGTGACTGATTAACAGGCCGAAGGTAGCCCGTCTCCGAGGGAGCAGATTAGCCGCGGCTCTCTGGAGCTCCCGCTCTCACCTCGGCACTGCCGGCGCATTCTAAGCAGGGCCCGATGGCCCCGCAGTCAGTGATTAATGGGCGAGCGGTGGCTCCGTCCCATTGCTCCTCCCGGGCTCTGCTGGGCCACCACGGATCCGCTGCCAGTGGCCGTGGGCTGGCAGGGTGGAGGATGCTGAGAAGCGATTCCCAGAGCCTCCCCTCCCTTCCCCTGCTGTCCGGACACCAGGCAGGGGATATAGGATCCGATTCCCAGAAGGTCCCGTGCAGGGAGAGGAACGCACCACTCGGACATTACACTCCTTGGATGTGAAGACACTTGGGAACATCCCAAGGAACATCCCACGTGCCCAGCTCGGCTCTTCTCTGCCCACCAGCCGTGGTCCTGGGGTGTGACAGGACCCTCCAATCCACGGCTTCATCAGGCAGGGAAGGCAATCAGCTGTAATTAACGGCTGCTGCGGGCAAACTGCGGCACAGGGACCTTCTTTCCTTCTTTTCCCCAAGACTGCAAAATAAATTATCCTGCAAAGTTAACAGAGGCTGAGCTATGGAAACAATTAAACAAAAATTAAATCTAATTCATTTATACTCGGAGCACAAAGTGGATAATGTGGGGGTTTTCTTTGCTCTCCTCTCTTTGCCTTGGTGTTACAGAGGACTATTATGGGAAATTAATCACGGGGAAAAGCAATGAACGTGATCTATCGCTCTTTAAAAGTGCACTGTAGTGATTATATAAAAATCTATTAGAGAGGCCAGGAAATAGCAGAGTGACACCATTTAAAAGGAAAAAGGAGAGCGAGCTGGTGGCAAAGGGATCGATTTCTTAACTGACGGATCCATGGCAGAGGGAGCGGGAGGAGGTCAGCCCGCGGGCCGGGCAGCGGGCAGGCCCGGATGGCCCAGGGCTGGGCACGGCCGGACAGCGCTGCACACCCAAAAACCTCGGCACGCGTGCCGCTGCAGGGAGGGCTGAGCCCGCGGGGCTCCCACCGGGACGGCCGCCCCAGGCAGCTGCAGCATCCCACCGCATCCTTGGTGGCACCGCCCCACCTGAGGGTGCCCAGCGAAGCGACCCCATCCCCAGCAACGATCGGCAGAGCAGACCCTCCCTGCCCGGCCCCCGGCACACGCTCGGCTCTTTAACAGCGGTGATAAAACCTCCATCGAGGCAGATTCCACCATAAATCCCAGCCGGCAGCGGGGCCGGCCCCGGGCCAGCCTGACGCTTTAACGACACCATCAATCGCTGAGGAGCCCGAGGCGGGGCGGGGGGACACCCGGGCTGCAGCCCCGGCACGTGGCCGGGCAGGGGCTGAGCCCCCCGGACCCTCGGGTGCTGCACCCCGAGACCGAGGCTGCGGCAAACTGGCGACTGGCCACACGGCTCCAGGCGGGCAATCCCACCCCAACCATCCCGCATCTCTGGGCTCGCCCACGGCAGCCACCCATGGCTACCACTGAAAAACTCCCCCAGTCCCACACTGGCACAGGGAAACACCTTTATGGGAATTTAACGGCAGTTTCTCCTCCCCACCAGGCGTGTGGAAGGCAAATACGCCACACTCCCTCCACTGCATCATTTAAACGATTTGGGGGGGGGGAAAAGAGTGGAAAAAACCCCCTTTGATCTCAGCAGCCCGCTTGTTTAGCCCATGCAGGGATTTAATTGAGAAGGGTTGTCCTTGAATAAATGCGGAGATGTCCTCACTCCCCAGGAAGGCTGCCGCGAGTTGAACAATCCCCTGTATGAGGTTTTCCGCTCATCCAGGAATATTCTGGGACAACACAGCCCCGGGGCCACTGCCGCATGTCACGCATCCATCACCGGGAATGCCAGTGGTGGGCAGGCTGCCGTGGCACAAGGACGGGTGTGGGGGGCCCCAAGCCCCGAGGGAGAGGTGCTCCCAGGGCTGGAGACATCACTCTGCCCCAAGCCCAGCACAGGGGGAGGTGGGGGGCAGGAGGTGGAGCAGCCCTGCACCCACTGGGATGGGAGCAGGGCTCCCTTGGCACAGGCAGAGGGGCTGCAGGTGGGACGCGGTGCCCCGGAGAAGCCAAGGAACGGCGCAACAGAAGGCGGGGGCAGCCGGTCCCCAAGAGCTGGCACTCACACCGGGGGTGCCAGCACCGGCCCCTGGCAATGCCCTCCCCGCTGCCAGGCTTGGCAGGGGCGGAGGAGCCGCGGCGGAGAGCCCGCCAGCCCCGGCGGGGAGCTGGGCACCAGCGGCCGCAGCGGGCGGTTCCTGCTCATTTCCTCCCTGCGGGCCCTGCCAGCGCCTCGGTGTCCCTGTCCCTCCTCTGCCAGCTCCCTGCCAGTGCAACGCCTCGTGCTGAGGAAGGGAACCAGCCCTGGGGATCCCCTTGTGCCGCACACCTGTGAGGGGAACCAGAGAGGGGCAGTGATGGCCAGGAGGAGCTCCTCACCCACAGATTTGGGTCTTTGCAGCCCCTGCCCAGCGCAGCCGGTGTCAGGCGCCGATCAGCAGCATCCTCATCCTCCTCCTCCTCCTCGGCGCAGCCGCGTGGGTGTCTTTGCCGCAAGGCTCCCTCGCCAGGGAAGCGCCGCGCTATTTTAATCCGGCATCTCCCACCATCCCAGCGAGCGCAGCCCCAGGAGAGCTCTGCCCCGCGCCCCCGCGCCCTGCACCTGCTCAGGATGGAGGAACACCCCGAGGCTGTGCTTGGAGGGAGGCAGGAGTGGGCTGCTGGGCACTGAAACCCAGGGAGGAAGCTGCTTTTACCCGGGAAGAGAATTCACGGTGATAAAGGCGAGCTGGGAATGATAAAGGCGAATGGGAATTCCCAGCTCATTAAAGTGCTGGCATCTGTCAGCCCATGGTAACAGCAGCTCCTCTTCTCCTCATCCATTAAAGTTCTTGTCCTCCCCCTGCCCAGGGGACTTGTACTCAGCCCTGCAGTTCCCCATCCGCTGTCCCACCAGCTGTGCCACCGGCATGTGCCAGTGCAGGGCCACAGCGGTGCTGGGTGCCCGCAGGGACGCCGGGCACCTGCAGGGCTGGTGCTGGGTGCCCACACGGACGCTGGGTGCTCGTGCCGGCCGCAGCTGTGTTGGAGGGGGCGAGCGGAGCGCTCTCAGCCTCTGGACTCGCTCGCCGGCTGCGGTGGCTAAAGGCGAGCTGATTAGAGCAATTAGGATTTTAAATAGTAACACCAGAGTGGCTCATCAGCGCTGAAGAGGCAGTCAACTGACAGGCTGAGGAGCCTATTTAGGGATCTCGTTTGGCTGAGGATCCTCATCGAGGCCCCAGAGCTCCCTCGGGGAGAGGGTGCCAGCACAGGGGTGCCCCAGGCACCCCACAGCCCCCCCAGTGCCCGCCCGGGGACACAGAGCAGCCTTGTCAGGGAGTGCCAAAAGGGACAGCCCTGTACCCGCAGCCAGCTCTGTCCCCTGCCCTGCGGCCACAGGGACACCAAGGAGCACCAGAGCTGCCCAGAAGTGCCCGTTGCCCACTGCTCCCTTTCCTTAAGGTTGTTTATTTTCTGCAATAAAGGCTCCGGGAAGGGAATGTGGAAGGAATTTCGCAGTGTTTCTCAGGAGGCACTGCCGTGCAGCAGCAGCCCCAAAGCAGCAGATAAAGTGCCTTTTGCAACAGCTGAAGCCCCACACACACATTTTGTCTGCTCGGACTCAAGGGCCGGAGATTTAAGGCAGCCTGGTGGGAAATCCATCTGGTTTGGTGTATGCGGATCTCCAATCACAAAGGAGTCTGGACTCACATACAGATGCCAGAACAGCACAAACAGCCTTGAAACGCTGCGTGCCCTTCCTGCTGCTCGTTCTCTACACCTGCGTTTGCTCCTGGCTGTGCTGGCTGATGCCGGGGTGCCCACGGGGGCAGCGCCAGCCTGAGCCCAGCGCTGCGGGATGTGGCCCCCAGGGACAACGGGGGGACAACAGCAAGGAGCTTCCCAGCCCTGTCTCCACGGGCCCTGGGCTGCTGCTTCCAGCCCTCCCAGCCTCGCTCCTGCAGCTGCATTCCAGCGGGATGGAGAGCGGTTCCACAGCCCCAGGCTGGATCCCCTCATGCTCAGGTGGGGGAGAAGGGGAAAAAAGAAAAGGGTAGGAACGGGGAATGAAGGGCAGGGGCGGAGAGGGGACAGGAGGACAGGAACGGGAGGGGAGGGCAGGAGCTGCAGCCCAAGCACAAGCCACTTGCCGACTTTCTTGCGAGCTCCGAGGTGCCGTGGGAGGGAACTGGCACAGGCGCATTACGTTTATTTATAGGCATTTCTGTGGCACTCGATTAAATGCTGTGGTGGAGATATTGCAGTGTGAAGAGTATTTAGAGCCGTTTAACACCTCTTAGTCGGCAAAAGCCCATCTAATTCCTGCAGTGAATTGGGAAAGCGCACATAGCAAGGGCAAGAGCAAGGAAGATGCCCTCTCAGCCCTGGCTCCACCCGGGAAAGAGACCTTGTGATCCTTGATGCACTTGTGGCAGCGCATCCATGAGCCTCACGTGATGCTCCACTGCCTCCAGGTCAGCAGCCCAGGGATGGTGTTCCACAGCAGGACACACATCCACACCCTGCCCAGCTCCCACGGAGCTGCCTCTCCCCAGCCGCTGCAGGGTGCTGGTGGCACAAGTGCACAGGGTGCTGGCCAGCCCTGGCAGCCACAGGCCCTGCCTGTGCCAGCCCCGGCATCCCCAAGTCCCGCTGAAGGATGGGGCCTGCCCAAGGGAGGGCACAGGAATTCCTGATGCTCAGGAGAAGCTCACTCCCAGCCTTCCCTGGGTATCCATAACTGCTCTGCAGAACCTCCCCGCGCCTCATCAGGATGGCGAAGGGCTGAGCTGGTAAATCTCCAGATCTCAGGGAGGCCGTCAGGGGAGAGAGTTCAAAGGAAAGGCTGCCAAGTGCACATCAAGGTGAGCTCTAATTGCACCGCTGCAAATCCACTGCTGGCCCTTTTGCCCTTGGATTGCTTTGTCCCCTGCTCCCCTCTGCTGCAGAGCTTGGCCTGCTCATCCCCAGACAGGGGACAAGCCATGGGAGCACCCAGGGTGCTGGAGCTGCGTGGCCACACCGCTGCTTGCCCGTGGCAAACGGCCAATGGACTGGGGCTGAAACACAGGGAGCCCACACAGCCCTGGGCCGTGGCACTGAACACCACCAGCTCCTGCAGAAGCACACTCCCCCTGGGCTGTGGCACTGAACACCACCAGCTCCTGCAGAAGCACACTCCCCCTGGGCTGTGGCACTGAACACCACCAGCTCCTGCAGAAGTGTGGCACTGAACACCACCAGCTCCTGCAGAAGCACACTCCCCCTGGGCCGTGGCACTGAACACCACCAGCTCCTGCAGAAGCACACTCCCCCTGGGCCGTGGCACTGAACACCACCAGCTCCTGCAGAAGCACACTCCCCTGGGCCGTGGCACTGAACACCACCAGCTCCTGCAGAAGCACACTCCCCTGGCTGTCCCAGGCCATTGTCCCAGCACCAGGGACCTGAGCGGGTTTTGGTTCAGCCGAGCGTGTCCCCGTGCCTGGACAGGAGCTGCCCTTTGCTGTGCCTGCTGATGGACCCTCAGAGCCCACCCTGGGGCTGGCCAGGGCTGGGGGCTGTGGGGTGCCAGGGCTAGCCCCACCAGCTGCTCCCCACAGCCGGGCCCGTGTGGCTGGCAAATGGATGCAATTAAGTCGATGCTGCGGCGGCCCATAATTGCTGTTTCCTCAGCTTGGCAACACGACCCCGGAAGCCCCCATTATACTAATCACTGTCACACGAACACAATCACAGAACACATAAAAACCTGGTGTGCTTCGTGCTGAAATATAACCCTGCCGAAGGCTGAGCCGTGCCATAAATCTGCTCAGCACTTAACACTGCCGGCTAAATGGCCCCGCTTAATTATAGCTCCATAAACAGGACTTTATAGCAGTATCAATACTGCCGAAAATCAATCCCGCTGATGGACAAAGGGACGGAGTTTTCCCTGCCGCCCCAGGGCTGGGCCACCGCGATCCCAGCTCGGGGAGTCCCCGCCCCCGTGCCCGCGGCTCCACCGGCCTTGGTCCGGCACTGCCACAGAGCCACAGCCAGGACATTAGCATGGCAACCCACACCGGCCTCTGTCAATTATGCTTCAGTATTTGAGCTCTAACCAGCTTCAAATTGAATCAGGGCAAAATCATCAGTATAAAAAGTGCCCGTGCCAGCCCTTCAATTCCAGCACTGGGGAAAAAAAAAAAAGTTCTACATCTCATAATGGCCTTCTACCCCATAATGAACAGGAAAAATAAATTAGATTCCCAGCTAAGGGTATATTTATACAATTTCATTATGTGCCCATGAGCAAGTCTGGTTTTCACCAAGATAAAAATGAGCTCTCAGCAATGCTCGTGCTAAATAAATGGAGTGATTTAACAGCTTAACAAGGAGTGCGACAGAGGGGCTGCGGAACTGTGGCAAAAATGGAAAATAAAAAATATCAAAATGCTTGTGTTTCCTGCACTGGCACTGCCGGGTCAGATCCACCCAGGAAGGAGAGACAGCAGCGCTGGGACTGTGGGAGCATCCCAGGCTGTGAGCGCTCGTATCCTGCCCAAATGAAGCAGTTGGGAGCAACTCCTGACTGCTTCAGCTTCTGGTGCTCAACGTCCAAGTGATCCTCGTGAGCCAAAACCAAAATCCCAGTCCCTCTCCTCGCTGGCAGCCAAGGGGGTCGAGCTCACTCTCACACTGCCACAGCAGCCCAGGGATGCCAGGGCCACGAGTGCCAGCTGCCTGCAGGAGCAGGGAAGATTCTTGTGGCAGCTTTGGGGCTGGAAAGGGATACTTGCAGCCTGGAAGTCGTTCCCAGACTCTGAAAGCATGGCTCCTCTCCCAGTGCTGCTGGGATGTTCCCAATTCCTCCTTCCCTCCCAGTGGAAGGAACCTCCTGTTACCCAGTTCCCATCTCCCTTCCCTTGCTCCACTTCCAGCCCTTCTGCTGCTGGGGGCTGCAGCACGTGTCCCCCCACCCACCAATCTCTGCTGTGCAGCCAGGAGGGACCTGGCCAGAGTCTGGAAGAGCTTCTCACCCTTCCAAGGTTATCTGCTCCCAGGGAAGGCTCCTCCATCCCACCTCCTGCTGCTCCTGAAAGGAGCATGTCAGCTCTCCCCGGGCCCCACCCTGGGCCACACATCCATCTGGGCTCAGCACCGTGTGCCTTCTCCAGCACAGTCAGGCTGATCCCAAATCCATAACCCACACTTGAATAGCTCATCCAGTTAACGGCAGAGCTGCCAGCAGGCAAATAGGCAAATCTGTCCCCTCAGCACCAGCAGCAAAGCCAGAGTGAAGCAGTTGCCTTTTTTTTTTTTTTTTCCTTTTTAAATCAATCGCGAGGCCACATGGTCCATCGGTGGGATCTGGAGACCAGGAGCCATCTCCAAGACAGAGCTGTGCCTTGGCTGCCTATCACAGCTCTGCTGCCACAAGGTGACATTTCCCCCTCCATCCTCCCTACCCCAGGGAGCCGGGTGGATTAATAGTTCAGCGGGGCTTTGGAAATGTGTGTGCCGGGAGTTACGAGCCTGATTCATAACAGGAGTTCCCTCCCCTGCTACAGAGATTAATCACCGGTGCAAGTGCAAACACGCGCTGGGCTCCCCCGTCCCCAAACCGCGGCACAGCTGGAGCGGAGCTGAGCCGAGCACGCTGCCGGGGCTCTGCCACGTCTGACGGCGGAGCCTGCACCTCCGGCATCACGGAAAAATAAATGCAGGGTGGAAGGGATTGGTTCCGAGTGCCTGCGCGCTCCGTGCAAACACGGCACCAGCCCAGGAGCCCGCCCGTGCTGCCTCCTCCCGGGAGGAATTGCGGGGCAGCACCAGCTCTGCTCCAGCCCCGAGGAGCTCAGCCCCCATGGGCACAGACTGCTTACAGCCGATTTACCCTTCAACACCTCGTTAAATGCGCCAAGAGCCCAAACCCTGCTCCAAGGATCCCTCTGTCCGTGGGGCAGCTCCCGGGCATCCCACCAGAGGTGCTCCTGCCTGCTGGGAAGCTGCAGCTGGAGAACACCCGAGGCCAGCACTGCCCACCCTGCCTGGCCCCAGGGCCACCCGCCAGTGACCCTAACACGTTTCCAGAGGCTCTTGCCCTGAACTGAGCCAAGCTCTTCCCAGTCAAACCAGCCCTCCCAACACCATGCCTGCCCGAGGACAGAATGGGAACCTCCGTTCCCAAGGGGACAAGGACCATCCCCGTGATGCTCGGTTCTGGCTGGAATTCCTTCTTTCTGTCCCTCTGGCGAACCTAACAACCAGATCATTTTCACCACAGCGTTTTCCCAGCCCCAAGCAGAGCTGTTTCCCAGGCTGCCGGAATCCTTTACAACCCCCAGAGGATCAGCAAATGATTTTTCACTCTTCCTTTTGGTTTGGAGAGAAAAGAGATCTCGGCTCAATCACAATTAGAGTGAACTGCGGCTCGCAGGCAGAGAAAGCTGCGGCTCTGCTGTGCGACAG
The DNA here is from genome assembly GCA_013399835.1 of Leptocoma aspasia. Taxonomy (NCBI): domain Eukaryota; kingdom Metazoa; phylum Chordata; class Aves; order Passeriformes; family Nectariniidae; genus Leptocoma; species Leptocoma aspasia. Next base: position 80,795 of record VXAX01003482.1, on the reverse strand, counting down.
GAATGATCTAATCAGGCACGGGGTCAGATCACCAAAAACAAACCCCTGCAGAGATGATAACAGCTCATGCCTGCTCCGAGCTGAGCCGGCTGTGAGCACTGGGCCTGGGGAGGCACAGGGAGGGGGTGACGGAGATCACACGGCAGCACAGGGACCACAGCACACTGGTGCAAAATCAGAGGTAAGGACCTCTGACTGTGCTCGGCCTTCCTCCTGGGAGGAGGAGGAGGAGGACTGCCACATCTCCCTGCTGACGTTGGCAAACCACCTCCCCAGCCGACAGTGTGGGTCTGTGCCAGCTCCCCGGGATGGGGGAGCATGGCCAGCTGCTGGAGGACACCCCATCTCTTCCAGCTCCCAGTCCCCATGCTCCAGGGCTCCCCAGGCAGGCCCAGGGGCTGCAGTGCCAGTGGAGAGGTCCCACTGCAGCCCTGGCACCAGAAGGGAAAAAAAAATTTGCCTTCTCGTGCAACCCTTGCTCTGCCCTTCCCAGCTTCCCCCCCATTGCCCAATCTGCTCCTCACCCCAAACCAAGGAGGCTGCAGGTTCAGTGGGGCTGGACATCACAGATTAGATTGCATCTGTCTGGGTATAAATAATTTACTGCTTGATGGTCAGAGTGAATTTAATTAGTTCTTGTTCTCCTGATAGAATCAGCCCACCGCTGCTAAAGCATTTCACTCCGAATTAGCCTGAGAAGCACTAACAAGGCAGCGCTAATTTTACACACACGACATCCCCCACAGTCTCTGAAAATACAGCTCCACAGAGCAGGGAGCAGGGCAGCCCTGCAGGGCTGAGAGAGGGGCAGCGTGAGGGATGAACCCGGGCACAGCCTGGGCAAGGAGGCGTGTGCGGAGGTGGCACGGATGGGCACCAGCACACAAACCCCATCCCTTCCCCTCTGCTCTGCCCTTACTTCCAGTTCCCCAGGGATTTGGAGAGAGGGCAAGGGGGGCAGGGAGCTTGTGGCTGGCAGAGCTGATACTGCTGCCTGTCGGGTCCCCTCCTGCCCGGGGAGGGGCTCCCTGCCAGCTCAGTGCCCACCTCACCCCCCTTCTTCCAGCTCCCGGGGTCACGCCAGGCCGCTGCTGCTGGAATTGCTGCCACAGCCTTGGAGCAGCACCAGCACACATCAGCGCTCCAGGGGGACGCGTGCCCGCTCACCTGGAAGGGAGAGCAGAGGGGGGATGGTGGGGGCAGCTGTGGGAGATGGGCACAGGGAGCTGGGGCAGCGCTGGTCTCAGCACCCCCAGCCCTTGGCTGCACCCCCACCCCCACAGAGGACTCTGGATGGGCACCAGCACAAACCCCATCCCTTCCCCTTCTGCTCTGCCCTTACTTCCAGTGCCCAGCATCCTGCCCGAGCCCAGGCTGCACACTGACCTCGTCCAACACAGAACCAGCCTACGAGGGGTGCAGGCAGGACCCAAGGCATGGGAGGTGGCAGAAAAGCCCCTGCCCCACCGGCTGCATCACCACAGACCGAGCCCCACAGCCCCCAAAACCCGCTGCGCTCCCACGGGCACCCAGACCTGGGAGGTGGCCACCCATTTTCCCCGTGCTCAGTAAGGAGCCCTGGGTTCTGCTCTAAGGACAGAGCTGCTCTGCCCGCAGTGCTTCACAGCTCCTGCCTCCCTGCTCTGACCTCCCCTGTCTCACCGGGATTTATGCTGCACATTAACAGCCTGCCCGAGCTGGCACCACGGCCCGTGCCACACCGAGCCCTACTGGTGACCCCAGATCCCTCTGAACGGCGTGGGGTGACACCCCCCCAGTCACCAACACCTCTGCAGACACAATTCTGGGGCATTTTCACCCAAAAGTGAAATTTTGGGGATATGGGACAGCATGGAAAGGCTCCCACAGCAACGATGCTCTGGGTTGTGCCAGAGGGAACCTGCTTGAGAGGAGCCTGTGGGGAACTGAGTGCTCCTGCTGATTTCTGCCTGGAGCAGAGGCACCCCACCACGGGGTGCCCCCCAGCGGCTTGGTGGCCACCATTCCTGCTGGCACAGCCACGCTCCTGCACACAGAACAAACCAGCTTGTTTTCCCCAGCTGATGGGCAGTGGCTCTGAGCTGCTAATCCTCACTCAATAAATCACCTGCAAAGGTGAAGCAGCCACAGCCACCAGCAGCTGTCAGGAGCCCCGTGGGCAGAGGCCACCCCTCAACTTGCCCCAGCCCATGGCTGCTGGGCCACTGGTGCCACAGACAGGGATCATCCCCAGGGCACAGCAGCATGGAGGGAGCAGCATCCCTCCTTCTTCCCTTTTTTCCTCCCTCCATGAGCTCATCCTCTGCCCAAGCCACTCTCCCCCACCAGGAACAGCCCGGACGATCTCGTCCTCTCTCCTGTTTATGCATAAGCCAGGCTGACAACTCCTCTTCATCACGGTGTCAGAGCCTTCCTCGGCGGCCATGCATCTCAAGCAGGACAGCACCATAAATATTGCATAGGAGGTGTTTCTAATCTAGTTACAGGCTCAGCCTCTCACGCTCTTCCATCAGGAAGCCTTGGATTGAAATTGAAGTGTATTAGTATAATTTTATCAGGTTTTATTAAGCCTGGGGTCTCACGTTTTTGATATATAGTTTTAATTAAATTTTAAGTCAAAGAATGCAGTTGTTCATATTTTATCTCACCATGGCACATCGGGAGGAGGCAGTTAATCAGCACGTACCAAAACATCCCTTCGCCCGTGATGAACGGGCAGAAACTTTGCCAGCAGAGCCCAACTCCCCTGCATCGCTCTCAGCCCAGCTGAGCCCCTTCCCAGCTCCAGCCAAGCCCCCATTCCTGCGCCCTCCTGCCCTCCCATGCCAGCATCCCGCAGGAGCACTCACAGGTGGGAGGAAGGGAAAAGCCTCCGGACCAAGCAGGGGAGAGGGAAGGTGGCTCGGAGGCAGCTGGCAGCGGGGGCCGCTCCCGGCTGGGCTCAGCAGCAGCAGCTGCCACCGGCAGCAGGAGAGCGGGCAGGGACCCAGGAGCAGGTCCTGGCAGGCCCTGCCCACACTGCTGCCCGCGGGGACAGAGCCAGGGGCTGGCTCCAGTGCCGGGAGGGACCTTCACCTCCCCTCAGGGCAACCACGGGGCTCTGGGCCGAGCCACGCCTCAGAGCTGGGGGCCCAGCCGGGACAGTCCCCTCCATCCTGGGAAAAGGCAATCCCAGCCCCCGGCTGTGGGGACTGCCTGAGCCTACAGCGGGTTCCCGAGGGTGCAGCAGCCCCTCAGGGGTGGCACAGCCCCCAGCAGCACCCCGGTGCCAGGAGCATCACCAGCACGGTGCCCTTCTTCCCGCTAAGAGCAGTCTGGGGACACAAACATCGAGGTCTGTCCCTTCTGCCAGCAGGAGCAGCAGATGCCATCACAGCTGGCACTGCCACTGCCCTCACCTCATGGCTCCCAGCCCAGGGAGGGCTGTGACTCCCTGAGGACCCAAGGCCACAGCGGTGGCAGGTTGCTCACAGGTCCTTGGGAAAGGCTGATTCATCCTGGCCGGAAGGAGCCACAGCACGAGGCAGAGCAGAGGCAGCTCACCCAGCCCTTCACCTGGGCACTGTGACACGTCTGGCTGCAACTGTGCCCTCCCCATGCACGGCTGGGGCAACACAACTGCATCACAGCCCCCACTCACCTTCCCCAGCTGGAGCACAGCAAACCCTCTGCTGGCAGCTCCAGCAGGGCTGGGTCTCCAGAGACCTGACCTGGAGCATCACCACCCCCCAGCAGCAGAGCTGGGGGACAGGAGCTCTGGGGACACAGGCAACATGCTCCCCCACATAGGTGCCACCACTGCTTTAGCTGGGGCCAGGGATCTCAGAGGATGCCTGAGCATAGAAACAGCTCAGCCCAGAAACATCTCAAGTCCTGGAGCTTTCCTGGTGTGGAAAGCAGAAGAGCTGAGCACAGACCTGCCTCTCCCAGTTGAGGTGCTGAAAAAAACTATCATCAAACTTGCCAAAATGAACTCAACTACAAACCATTTTAATGGTATTACATTGAAAGAAATAAGTCTCATCTTTCCCACACGGAGGTCCCCACCTGGAAGCCACCAAGCCCAGCATTACAGGTGACAGGTACAGCCCTGCCAGTGATAGCCACATCACCAGCCTGTGGCCCCCGGCAGGGCCAGGTGCCCATGGACCGTGGTGGCCCCAGGGGGCTAAGGGACCACAGGAGCTCTCAGTGCTCCCCTGGGACCCGCTGCAGCATTCCACTGCCTGCCCAGATAGCCAGGTGGGTGCTGGGGAGCAGCTGAGGCTCGCAGCCAGCGTGACAAAGCACGGCCACGGCGCCACTGCCAACGACAGCGACGTCCTTGCGACGAGGAGGGAGGGAATCCCAGGACGAGCAGGAATGGTTCTGCTCATCAGCTGCAAGACTGATAGACTTGGGGGGTGGGGAGCATGCTTTGCATTTCCTTCCTTCTCCTTTGCAAAGAAACAGGGATTTGGGGTTGGATTTGAACTTCATCCAGAAGAAAATATCTTCGTTTGAAAAGGAAGCAGTTGGATTGCTTAACACGCTCTGTCCCTACTCCCATTGAAACAGGATTTGAGGCACAGAGAGAGTCTCAGGCCAAGCAGCCCCACTCCTGCTGCATCCCAGTGTGTGGGTTACCCTGTGCCCCACCAGCACCTCAGCCTGACGGGAGGGATCACCCTGGGCAGCAGGAACCCCACCACAGCCAGCACTCGGCCCCCAGGCTGCACCAGCAAGGGCTTCCCACGCCCAGGGGCTGCAGGAACCACTGCCAGGGGGCTGCAGGAACCACTGCCAGGGGGCTGCCACCCCCCCAAACCCACAGCTCAGCACAGGCACCACCCCAGCCACAGCACGGCACTGCCCACAGGCATCCTGCCACCCACCCGGTGCTGCCGGGGGCTGTGGGTGCTGCGGTGCCACCAGGGGGCTGTGGGTGCCTGTGCCGAGGCTTCAGATAATTCAGAACCGGGCAGCAAGAGAGCAGGGCAGCACGGGCTGGCGCGCTGCGTGCCATCCCAGTGCGTGTATTTATATCCTTCCCCGACGCAGCATCCCTTTGTGAAGGCACGGAGCGTGTACAGGCAGGGCTGTCAGTTCAGCGCCGTGTTACAAGTGTTTGATATGGAGATTTTGGCAGTGGGAATGGATGTACCTCGCTGAGAGGTTTATGTAAAATGACAGCTTCTGGAAAATGAAGCACTCAGATATAAGGGGGAAAAAAAAAAAAGAAGAAAAGTACAAACAAAAGGGAGGGAGGGAAGGCCTGCGCTCAGCGAGGCCAAAGCAGATCTCTCCTCCCTGCTGGCCCCGAGCAGCTCCCACCCCAGCTGGTGACAGAGCACCGACCCCAGCAGCCCGGCTGGGCTGGTTCAGCTCCACAGAGGCGCTCCCTCACCTCGGCCGCTGCCCCACTTCATCCCATCCCATCCCACTTCATCCCATCCCATCCCATCCCATCCCTGTTCATGGGCCGTGCCTTTCATCGCGCTGCCCGAGGGCGGGCGGAGGGAGGAGGATGCCTGGGGGCGCTGCTGCCAGCGGGCCGGGAACGCGCTGCACCTCCTGCCACGGCAGGCTGGGACAAGGGACACAGCACCAACAGGGCCGGGCAGCGGCTGGGCCCTCCCTGGGGCTGGGACTGCGGATGCCAACACTCCCCGTGCCGCAGCTGGGATGGGGGGATGCGGCCCCAACGGAGCAGTGGCCGGTCCCCCTGTCACTGTGCCAGGGGACGATGCTGAGGTCCACACCCATCAAAGAGCCTGCACTAGCAGCAGACGCTGCTGGTGGAAGCCCAGCTGAGGGCAGAGGCACTGCAAGGGGAATGGATGCCATCCCACCCCCAGACAGATCCTGACTCCGGTTTCCTGGGGAGTGGGGAGCGTTTGCTCCCCCACTGACTCCCACCACCCACCTCGCCTCAAGGAGCCCAGCTGCGGGAGCGAGGCCGGGATGAGCAGCCCTAGCGGGGCCATCTCATCCAGGAAGGAATGTGGCAGCAGCACCCAGCAAGGCTGGAGTCTGGCTCATCCTTCCAAAGCCACAGCCAGCTCCCTCCTTTGGCTTTACACCCTCCTCCAGCCCCTGTGCCCAGCGGGGGGGTCCGTGCCACGGCCGAGGTGGAAGCAATTCCTGCTGCAGCTATAATGATCCATAAAGAAGCTGACTTGTTTCTTACCTCTCTGAAATGAAGGATGGTGATTACCCTCCATCCCAGTCCACAAAGCCTAATCCAAATTGATGGCCTCCCAGAGATTGCTTCTCTTGCCTCTCACCAATCCAATACCCAGCTCCCCTACACACATCGACTCAGGAGCAAAGCGTCAGCGTAATTCACGCAGGCTCTGGATGGAAAGGCCATTTATCCTGCAGGAAAGGCTCCTGGACAAGACATTACATTAATGGCATGTTAGGGAGAGGTGGCAGTGCCAGCCTTGCTCCCCCAGGCCACAGGCAGCAGGGCAGGGATCTGCTCCAACCCCTCAGGGAGGAACCCCTGTAAGAGACCCCTCTGCAAGGTGTGGAGGTGCTGAGGAGCAGAGCTGGGCACAGCTCTGGCTGGCTATAAATATCCTGGAGCAGGACTGACAACAAAGGCAGCAGCTGAACCACCACCATCCACGCCAGCAGCGCAGCACAGCCACCCAGGAGCTGCTCTGGCTGTCCCCACACCCGAGTGGGACCTGGGGGAACACACCCTGTGGTGTCCCATCCAGGACCCTGGCACACAGGTGTCTGTCCCTCTGGCACAGCCGGTCCTGCAGGTGCCCAAGCAGCAGGGCTCGCTGGGGACCCGGCAGGCCAGGCAGGGAGGGAGCCTCAACCACCCAGGACACCAACCCGTAGAGATGGCAGCTGTGTCCCTGGAGCACCAGGCTCAGGCTCCACCGTCTCTGAGGATCCACTTCACCGAGAGCCTCTGCTGACCTTGGGCATCACTGAACAGGAGCCCTGGGGCCCCCAGCCGGCCCCTGGCCCGGCTGGGCAGTGAGGGCTCCCGCAGCCCGGCCTCAGGAGCCGCTGGACACACGGACACACGTGTCTGCCCTCCCTTTGCCGCTGCGATCTCCTCATCCTGCTGCACCGCAGGTGTGCGCGGCACTCGGAGCCCCGCCGGGAGAGCCGGCTCTCTAATTACACAGATAACAGCAAATCATGACAACAGACAACCGTGGGGAGCGGCGGGAACCGGCGCCGCCAC
>VXAX01003482.1:53539-65973 GCA_013399835.1 Leptocoma aspasia | reverse complement strand
CCTCCCTCCCTCCCTCCCTCCCTCTGCGGGGAGACCCCACCGTGATGGGGGGGTTCGGGACCCTCTGTCCCCCCCGCACCGTGCCCGGCGGCCGCTCCGCACACGCTCCCACCGCTGCGCCGGAAAAGAGCCGGGTTTTGCCTGTTTCTCCCCCAAAAAACGAGTCTCCAGCAGCGGCCTCGGCACGGAGCGGGCTGCCCCGGGGGTTTCTCCCAGTCCCCCGCTGTGCTCAGCAGCACTGCGGCCCCGCGGGTGGTGAGGAGCAAAGAGCCCTGGACAAGGCGGATCGGGGACACCGATTCCAGCGCTGTGCATCCACCCGGACACAGGGTGGGATACCCGGGCACCGGCTGGGATGCCCAGGCTCGCGTCAGCCCCTGGCAGGACGGCAGCGGGAGCGGGAAAGGGGACTTCCAATCCTCACTGCAAACACTGGGAAACGCAAGGCGGTGCCGGGAGCCCACGGGATGCGCGTTTGCAGCATCCCCCAGACTCACTAAAGCTCCGTGCGTGTCTCAGCCCCTTACCCTTTCTTCCCTTTCAGTCACATGTAAGGATCTCTGGGCAGCGATCCGGGCATTCCCACCGCAGCTGGAAGCTTCCTGGGGTGTTATGCAAGAGCAGACCTCTGGCATTCGCGGCTCTCTCGTTCTCCGGCTGCTCATCTCCTCCCCTGGGAAGCCAGCGGAGCGGCGCAGACCTGCGCTATCGCACCAGGCAGAGCCCGGCTGTCAGCCGCCCTGCTCTGCCCTTTCCTGGGCTCGCTGCCCGGAGGTTCCATCTCGGAAAGAGCCGTGAGCAGTGGCCGCTCTGGCAGAGGGTCCCTCACAGTGGGCAGCCGAGCCCCCCCGAATCCCACCGGCCTAGGGGATGTCACAGTGACAGTGACCTGCTCCTGCTGGCGCTCCTGGATGGGCCTCAGCACTTTTTCCCGGCTCAAACGATTTATTTGTGGCTCCCAATAGTTAAGACTGTGGTGAAGCTCCCCAAGCTCCATTTCCTGAGAAATATCTGGAATATCTACAGCCTGCTCGAGCAGGAAGTTAACTCCTATGACTTTTAGCACGGGGTCATGTCTGAAACTCTCTCAGGCTCCTGCAGAGCCCACCCGCAGCCTCCCAAGCCAGGCACTGCTCCCCCTCCCCTCACAGCTCCCCCTCCCTCCCGAGGGCTCTCTCACTCGGGAGAAAACCATCAGCGTTATGAGGAGCCACCACGTGAGCGAGGACCACGAACACACGGACTGCGCCTCACCCATCCCCACATCTATTTGAGACTGCGCCTCACCCATCCCCACATCTATTTTGTATGATCCGCGGGTGTATTTTTAGCCCTCGGGGCCGCGGCGGCCCCGGCGCCGAGCGCAGCAGCCCTTGTTCTCCCGACAAAGGCAGGCTCTGCCCCGCTGTGCCGCTTCCTCACGCTCCGCTGAGGCTGAAGATGCTTCAGGCAGCAGATTTGGAGAACGAGGAGCTGGGAATGCGGGAGAGCTCAGCTCTGCAAAACCTTCCCCGCATCCCAAGCCTCCGAGCTGGGTCCCGGCTGGAATCCGTTCCTGGAAACGCAAACCGGTTCCCGCTTGGGAGGCGCGGCCCGGCGAGCGGGAGGGGCGCGGAGCGGCACCGGGATGCCGGTATTGCTAAGCAACCCGCCGGAACGGAACAGGCCCGAGCCCCGGCACCGGCACAGCCGGGCGGGGAAGCACCCGGGGAGGAGCCCACCGGGGGAACCTGCCCGGGATCTCCAGCAGGGCAAGTGTAGGAGTGTCCTCCCCGGCCGTGGGAGAGGAGGAGGAGGAGGAGCAGGCGGGGGATAATGGCTGAGGATGCACGGAGCGGCAGCGGAGGGAAGAGCAGCCGCTGGAAACAGCACAAGGCAACAAACCCCTGCAAGGCTGTTTGTGAACCGCGGGAACAAGTACTACTCTGGGAAAAATAGGCTTTTCCTTTTTTCTTAGCCGATTTCACAGCCTATTTGCCATCAGGGCCTTCATTTGGAGGCAGTCAGAGTTGTTTAAATTACTGCTGCTGGGATTTTTTTTTTTTTTATCCTTAAGGAAGACGAGGTTTTACTCAGAACTGGCTGGAGTACAGAGATGACAAGACCCACTGTGGCTCCATCTGGGTTTTTTTCCTGAACCCAGCTGTGGAGCCCCACAGCCCCAGCTCTGGGAATCCCTTCGGTCCCCAGGGCTGAGCATCGTGCCCCAGGCAGGGCACTGCCAGGCAGCCAGTCCTGGAATCTCCTCCACAAGGCAACAGAGGCCGCTCAGTACCAGGGAGAGACACGCGACAACGAGGCAACAGCCCCCACATCCTCCCCCACGGCTCTCAGAGACCCTCAGCTTTGAGATGCCCAAAGGATGTCCAGCCCCTCCTCAGGACTCTGCCCAAAAAGGGGAGGTTTGCAGCGTGTTCAGCTCTGACACAGCCCCGGCAGCTCAAGCCTGGACCTGCCAAGAGCTTCACCTGCCAGTGCCTGTCCCACCAGAGAGCCGGGGGCACTGAGCCAGCTGAAGCTCCCCCCAGAGAGCTGCCAAAACACCGCGTACCTGCACCACCCTTGGAGAAGGTGGGACGGCATGGCAAGACCCGGGGTTGTTTTTTTGGCAAGTGTCAGATTGCCCTGACCCAAAAAAGCCAAAGCGGAACGTGCAATCCCAGCGAGGCACTGAACAGACACACTCAGACTGCAAAGCACCGTGGGAGGAGCAGGGAGAGCCATGCTGATGGGTTCTGCAATAATGCTTTTTTAAATATAATTTCCGATAGATTTTATAGCTAAGTTATGTAACATAATGAGCAAATCTACAATGCAATTGTCACTGCACATTAACAGCGAAATCCTGAGCCTCTATTACACTAACAAACTTATTAAATCAGTGAACATTGCGCTGCATCAGTCAATTATTGAAACAATGCCAAGATTGGGAGAACAATCTGATATCCATTACAGGGAGCAGGAGCAGGGATGTGACCGGGGCTGCCCGCAGCGCTGCGTGCTTTACAGCATTCCACGGATTTCTGGCATCGATGGACGCTTCACCTGCCGGCATTCCTGCTCCCCCTGCTCCAGGGAGGGAAGGAGCCCAAAGCCAGCCCCGTGCTCGCACCTCAGGTCCCTGCTCAGAGCAGGTAACGACGGGGGAAGCGCCGCTGGTCCCACTGCTGGGACTGCCCCGATGGGAGCTGCAGCATCAGCTGCACTCAGGGACAGAGATCACCCTGCAAAGGGACAAAGCCCTTGGAATAGTGAGGGACACACGGCAGCGGGTGCTGCCGAGCACTCAGACACCGCTCCTCCCTCCCAGGCACCTCCTTGGGCCACATCGATCCCCCAGCCAAAACCTCATCCCTGGCTGCCCTGAGCCCCTTCCCAAAGCATCCCTGGAGCGTCCAGGGAGCAGCAGGTGGAGATGGATGGCCGGGATTCAGCTGCCACCTCGCTGCCCCTCTCCAGGGAGTTGGCACTGGCCAGAGCTGGCAGGTCTGTGCCCACAGCAGAGCTCGGGCTGAGCTCATCCCTGGCTCCAGGACCAAGGCCACCCGCTGCCACACACATTTCCAGGGCAGGGCACTGCTCCAGCGCCAGGATGGGGCATGAGGAGGCTGGCAGGGGTTTGGCCCTGCAGACCCCCCAGCTCTCACACCCCCTTTGACCCTGTGAAATCCCATCAAAACCGATGTGACATCCTCAGGAGACTGTCAAATGTGAAATAAGGTGAGCTTGGGGAAACCTGTGAAGATGTCCATGCAAACACCTCAGCAGAGTGTGCCTTGCACCTCGGTGAAGTGATTTGACACAGCACTAATTATGCAAATTAATCATCAGTAAATTAGATCCTTGGTTATTTATTTATTTTGCATTCTGAGCCACAGCCCAGCAGGAGCAGCACCCGGAGTGAGGAGCAGCTCCATTCTGGCTGGGAAGGAATGTTTGGTAACATGTTGCATGATCTGGCCCCCCCACATTCCTTCTCAGATGAAATTTGGAATTGATTAGCTGGTATCACACCGCTCCCAGCCCTCAATATGTCATGGCAGCTAATGAACCATGCCAGGGACACATTTATAACCCACTATTAGCTGCTTCCATCTCAAAGAGATTTTTTTCCCCTCTTTGCTCTGATGTTATAAAACTTGCAAAAACAAACCAAATATCACATACACAGAAAAAAAACCCAATCACCAGCAACACCAAAATCACCACAGCAAACATGTCTCCTGAAAGCAAACTACTTGTGTGACTCCCATCTTCCCTCTTGGACCCAGCTCTCAAGCCACAGAAAAGGCCCTGGATAATCACCCAAAATACCCCCGATTTCCCCCAGGTTCCTTCCCAGCCCCTGCTCCCTCCAGGCAGAGCAGAGAGAAAGGGGCTCCCACACCCAGCTCCCTGCTCCCCACAGCAGCAGCTGGAGCTGGGATCTCGCTCCAAAGGAGTTGGAGCAGTTCTGGGGACAGAACTGGAAAGGCCCAGGAAGGCAGTGGCATTCCCCTTCACTCCATCCCACATCCACCCATCACGATGGCAGCGACAACTCTATCGGGGGAACAAGAGCTAATTAAATTTACTGGGATCATTGAAGAGGAAATTATTTAATATTCTGCACGGAATTTAATTTCTGAAAGCATGAATGGCCCCGCTTCATCGGAGATCTGTTCCTTCCAAACATCAGGCTGCACTTTTCGGAGGCAGCCGGGCCGCCAGGGACGGGCAGGGACGGGGCAGGACGCTGCCAGCAGAGCCAGGCAGAAACAAACAGCAGAGAGCGGAGCGACGCCCGAGCCGCAGCCGCATCCTCGGGGGCTCCCGATGGAGCAGCAGCTCTGCCATCCAGGGACAGCAGCCTCCCGAGGGGCTCTGCTGGCTCCTCGGAGGGAGGATCCTCCCTTTACCATCCACCGCGGCTTCCACACGGAGCTGCTGCTCCTCCGCTGAGCGCCCACGTCCCCTGGGGCCTGGGCTTGTGACCTGACACTGCCACCCGGTGCCACGTGAACAGCCGAAATGGTGCCACTTCTGAACCCCCCAGCCTGCTCCTCCATCCAAAGAGAGGAGAGGAGAATTTCACCACAGGGAACCCTCACCCCGGCTGTGCATCCCTGTGGTGCTGCTCCCCTGGATCAGCCCTGAGCACCTTCTGCCTCGCAGGAGGATCCCAGCACTGAGCTCTCCCACAGGAGCTGCAGGATGTGCCATTCCCCAGCGCTGGTGCTGCAGGTCCCCCGTGACTGTGTGCACACACCCTTGGCACAAAACCAGCACCTCTTTGGTGGAGCAAGAGCCACCAGGGCTGGGCTCCCCCAGGGACATGCCGGCCTTGTCTCCAGCTGGAGACCCCCAGCTCCAGCCCCTCTGCTTCACTGTTTCCCTCTCTCTGCCCTGGTAACATCTCTTTCCCCTCACACACACAGAAGTGATGATAAGTAGCAATAATTTTGCTTCTGTATTTGTGTCACCAAAACTTCCAGCTAATTCCTGTAGCTGCCAGCATGGAGGCACTAATACCTGTGTGAAAGCCAAAGCAATTATTTCTAAACATAGCTTGTTCCTTGCATTGTCACCACCCGAACCACCCAACCCCTGGGCCGCTGTCAGCATCTTCCTCTAACTAGCAGGGGAGGGAAAAAAAGAATGTTTTCCCCCCAAAAGCATATCCCTGCTCCTCCCCAGGTGACAGACACCCAGACAGAGGCACACTCGCTGTGCTCCAGTGTCTCCAGCTGGATGGAGACACCGTGTCTGCCGCAGGACCCTCTGCAGCACCAGGCCTTGTCATCCTGTGGGTCTGCTCTCAAGACATTAAAATGAGCCATAAAATGACAAGTGAAGTGAAATAAGGGATCTCAGCAGCAGGGAGAATGTCAATGGTGGCGCTGGCATAAGCACAGCACCCGCAAAGCTCCTGTCCCCACTGCTCAGCACGGGAGGGGACACAGCTCATGCACAGGTGTCCTGGGGGTCCCTGCCCCTCCCTCAGGTCCCACCCTACGGAGCTGTCAGGGGTTCAGAGCCCTTGAACAGGACACCCCCAGCTGGCCAAAGCCCCCAGACCCGCGGGCAGCCCCTGCCCCAGGCTGGCGCATCAGCCCCGGCTCAGCAGGCACAGGGAGGGGGAAGAAGAGCTGCAGAGCTAATGAGCAGGCACAGGCTCCCCAGCACGGGCTGAAACGAGGCGGTACCTGGAGGCAGCACACCTGGGTGACCTACATACCACCGCTGATGGAATATTTAACGGCGCTTTCGGATGCCTTGTGCATGGAGAACCTCCTGGCTCTCGCATGCAGTGAAGCCTCTGCCTGCATCCCTCCTGGCCTCAGCTCTCAGAGGGGCTTATGGGAACAGCCAGAGCCTGAGCAGGGAGAACAGGAGCAGGAGCTACACCCCTGCCCTGGGATCTTGGGCAGACGCTCACTGCATCCCAAATGCTCACACAGCTCCCAAAGCGAGGGGCTGGCAGCCCTGGGCAGGGCACTGGGATCCTGCTTTGGCTGCTTCCCATTCCATCCCAGTGATGTCCTCCACACCCCACCCTGCCCAGAGCTGCCCAGGCACCTCCATCCCCAGCTGCTACGTGGGAAAGTGCCAGGGATGCTCCGGAGTCACCCACACCACGAGCTGGTCCCAGGCAACAGAACGGGCTCCAGGTGTGTTACACCTGCAGCTCCCAGGGGAGGGGAGCCTGGAACACCCCTGAGCCGAGGAAGAGGGACCAGCTCCCAGTGAACTGCCCTTAAAAATACTTCCATAACACTTCATAGCCATCCTGCGGTACCACCTCCAGTAATTAACAGCTACATTTTAATTAAACATTGATTAGCAACTAATTAGTCTAATGATTAGTCACCTGAAGGAGACAAAGCAAAATACTGGGTCTGCCAAGATAGGAGCTGGAGAAGGCAAATGATGAAAGATGAGAGGCAGCTGGAATTCCTCCTCTGCTTCCCTCTGGGCCAAACATCTCCTCATGGTTTGGTCCTTTACAGATGAAGCTTCGAGGTGAATTTTCCTAATTGTTGCAATTCTGTCAGAGTCTCAAGTGAGTGGTGGGGAGGAGACTGAATTATTTCATCTTTCCCATCAGATCTCAGATTGTTAATGTAGCTGAAGAGCCTCTCCCAGCCCGAGGAGACTCAGTCTGTCACCGTAACAAAGTCAAGGGAGACTTTTGTGCCTCCAGTGTCCCGAGGAGATCCCTGTGGAGCACAGAAACCCCTGGGCCCAGCACCGCGTCCCCTGCGGCCACCGCACCCTCAGAGCCTGCCAGCACTGCTCCTCCCGGTCACACCCGGGCTGCTGTCCCCTGCCTGCGGCCACCACACTCCTCAGAGCCTGCCAGCACTGCTCCTCCCGGTCACACCCGGGCTGCTGTCCCCTGCCTGCGGCCACCACACTCCTCAGAGCCTGCCAGCACTGCTCCTCCCGGTCACACCCGGGCTGCTGTCCCCTGCCCGCTGGAGCGGCCTCCAGCACTCCGCTCCCCCTCCCCACCGAGCTGCCAGTGGCACACGACGCGCAGGGCTCTGTCAGAGCCAGCCGGGCATCCCCCGGGCTCGGGGACAGAGGAGCAGGGTGCCGCGGCAGGCCAGGCTGAGCCCTCGGTGGCACAGCCCTGCCGGCTCCCTCCCCTCGAGGGATCCGGGCTGGGCACCCGTGGTCACATCCTGGTGCTCCGGGAGCTGCAGGCTGCGAGCACCCACCCCACCGAGCCCCCCGCGGGACATCACCCCAGGTCACCCCAAAACACCCCCTCCCGGCGCTCAGCCCGGCGCGGACGCGGCTTTGCACTCACAGGAGCCGGAGAGCCGGGCCAGGCCCCAAAAAGCAGCGAAGCCCCGCACCGAGGGCTCGCGTTCAGCCCCGTGCCCCGGAACGGCTCCTCCCGGGCTCCCCCGCACCCCCGCTCATCCACCGGGGCGGTGCTGGATGAGATGTTTATTATTTCACTGGTCCCTTCTGTGAGATAATCCTATTTACCTCCATCACTTACGCCTCAGAAAATCACTCTGGCTGAGGTTATGAAAGCACTTCCAGCCACGCTCCCCCGGCGCTCGGCAGCTCCCTCCTCCCCGCCGGCTCCCCTCCCCAGCATCCCCGGCAGCCCTGCAGCCCCTTCCCTCCCTCCCTCCCTCCGTCCCCCTTCCCCAAGTGTCCTCGCCCTCCTGAAAGTTCGAGCCTCGTCTGGTCTTTCATCCTGCCCCCGCTCATTTCCAGCTCCTCTCCAGAGTTTTACGGGAAGGTGAAGCAATAATGCCGGGGGGTGCAGGGAGGCTGAGCCAAGCCCACACCGGACTGGACCCATCTGGGGCGGGCCGGGGAGGCCACGGCACGGAGGCGCTGCCTGAGAAGCCCATCGGCATCTCCCGCACTGCTCAGGCACAGGAAAATCCCCCAGGGAGGTCACCCAAAGGCAGAGGCTGAGGTGGGCCAGGCTCAGCAGGGAGTTGCATTATTCCACGCATCTGCATCCCAGCCTGGCCAGCAGGAGCAGGGCGGGAGCTCCTGAGCCCCGGGAGAGCGCAGGGACCCGCACCGGGGTGCGAGAAGGGTTAAACCAAACCCTCAGGCCGTGCCTCCACCGGCAGGGCTGAGGGACATTGATCGCCTCACACATCTCCTCACGCTGGGATCGGTACAATCAGTGGGGTCGGGCCAGGGGGAGGCAGCTGAGTGGATACTGACCCCTTCCTCCCCCTCCTCCTCCTCCTCCTCCTCCCCGTGCTGGGAATGGCCCACGCTGGGAAGCCCCCAGAGCTCCTACACCGAAATACCCGGACCCAGGGATGGGTTTCCCTGCAGAGGGGCCTCTCGGTGTCCTGGAGGTGGGTCAGAGCCCAGCAGCAGCGGGCAGGGGCCTGCTCCGGCAGAAGGGCCAGGGCTGGGCTGTCTGCAGGCACTGCTGCTGCTGCTGGGCACGGCCACGCTGCGGACTGGGACACCTGGGAACAGCCAGGAGACGGCCAGCCACGCCGGGAAGAGCCCGTGGTGTCCCTGTCCTGGCCACATTGACCCAGGGGACCCAGCTCCAGCCAGCTCCCACCCTGGAGCCTCACCCAGCTGAGGGCGTTGGGCTCTGGCAGCAGGAGGGGCAGCAGCTCCGGCTGAGGCTGTTTGATGCTTCTACAAAGCAATCTGCTCCTTGTGCTCCTCTGTTCCTCCCTCTTATGCAACTGCACAAAATGTAGAGGAAAACAATCCCCTGGATGCTAATTTATCTGAGGAGCTCGAGCGGCTTTGCACAAGGCAGCAGTTTCAGCAGGAAAAAAAAAAAACAAAGGAAACAGCCATGTCTGAAAGGCTGCTCCTGAAATCTGCCCTGCCTTCTGGGATCCTGCCCTGCCCAGCTGCCCACAGGGGTCCCTGCCCACATCCCTGCTTCCCACATCCATCCCTGCACCCCTGCCTGCACCTCTGCCTCCTGCTGCTTCCTGCATCCCTGCTGCCACTTGTCCCCATCCCTGCCTCCATCCCGCTCTGCCCGCTGGGCAGGGCTCTGCCTCTGCTCACCCACTCAGAGAAGCGAGCTGGGGGTGCTGGGACCCAGCATCAAACCAGGCAGCTGCCCTGGGGCTCGGGTGCTCTGAGGTGCCAATCCCCAGGGATGTGGGGGGGGATCCTGGCAGCCGGTCCAGCCTCTGCACTGCTGCCAGGCTGGCACTGCCCACACGGGCACTCACCTGGCAGGTGCCTTGGGTACCTGCACTGCCATGGCCAGGGCAGCAGTGCTGGGGGCAGCTGGTCTGTGCCCCTGATACTGCCCCGCACACACAGCCCCCCACTGCCAGACACTCCTGGCACGGGAACCCCTGACAATTACAGGTTTCATGGTGCAAACCAAGGTTTTTAGAGCAGCCGAGGCAAGGGATTGATTTCTTGCTTTGCTTTAAGTGCAGCTAATGTAATAGGTAATTTATTTAAATTGATGGCACAGAGAGAAACTTGGTTTTGCTTTTCTCTGAAAGGATTCCAGTGTGTTGGGTGACCCAGGTGAGCTGCAGAGCTGGGCTGAGGGCCCTGACACCTCCCAATAGCTGCCTGGATCAGCTTGTCATATTTTTGAATTCATTACAGCCATTTTAGCAAACAACCACTATAGATTTTGTTACAACAGCTCTTTCTGTGTTAGTTCTGTGTGAGCTGGTTCCTGCCTTAACCACTTACAGTAAAGCTTTGCCCCCAGGGAGGGGTCAGGGATCCCCACAGCCCCCCAGCCCACCAGGGAGAGGGGGTGAGGGGTCCCCCCGTGCAGGCAGCCCAGCCCAGGGACTTGTCCTGCCACCTGAGCCTGTTCCTGGCTGGGGCCTGTCACTGGAGCCCTTCTGGGATGTGCCGTGGGATGCTCGGAGCCACTGGCCACGGGCAGAGCACTGAGGGGAGGGAGCACCCCTGCTCTGTGAGGGTGGCTCTGACACCTTTGGGAATCACTTTTAGTGCTCTCCACGAGACCCCTGGTTGTGCTGAGCCCCAAGCAGCACGTCCCCACAATAACTCCATCAGTGAGTAAATCGCTGTAATTCTGTGCCCAGCTCTTCTGACCCATCCTGACGAGGACCTTCCCTCGCTGCCTCACGGAGTGTGGGGGGACATCCTGCAGGCACAGAGCCCCAGAGAGGTGGACAGGGGAGTCCTCCCCTCTGGGTGCCCCAGGAAGCCCTGCAAGCTGTGTCTGACACCCCAGTAAGAGGCAATAAGCAGGGAAGGAGCAGGGGGCTGAGGGTGGGGCTCCTCAGCACCTCCATCACTGCCCAGGCTCCGCATCCCCGGCGATCCCAGAGCCTCCCCAGCCCCCTGGCTCCCGGCAGGAGCCAGCCCAGGGCTCCTGGTGACAGGATTCCAGCTGATGCTGCTCGCATCTCCCGCCGGCTGCAGGCGATCCCACTGCTGCCACTGCGGCTGCACCAGCTCGCTGTAGATCTGATTACACGATAAGGAACATCAGAAATGCAACTTGTTGCCTATTTCCCAGAGTAATTAATTTCATCTGTATTGAACAAATGACATAATTTGAGGATTTCTGGGTTATGGATTAAGTAAAGACCAGATGAGAGCATCCTCACTGGCTCGGAGATTAATTAACAGTGTGAAGTGAAGCAAGCTCTCTCCTCTCCCGTGGCTGCTGCAGTTTGAATCCACCTGCCCTGCACTGTCCTGCCGTGGGAAGCAGCACTGCCGTGGATCGGAGCAGGGCAGCTCTGGCCAGCACTCCTTCCCACAGCAGCACACTGGGGGAATGCCAAGGAATAAAGCCACACTCCATGCTTCCTCAAGGCTTCCTGCTCCCCTGCCTGGGTGAGCACTCTGTGATCTGTCCCCTCCGTGCCCAGATTCATCTTCCCTTTCTGCCCTGCTCCATCTCCTCCTCCCGGGGCACAGTCTCAGGCCAAAGATCTCACCTTCAGCTTCACTGAAGATCTTCTGTGTGGGGCCAGGCAAACGGGGCTTGGTGCAGCTTTTATTCATGAGCCAGGCGTTTATTTAATGTGCCTTGCAATGCAGGATCTTTGATCCAGAGCAGCACCTAATTAATTATTTTTCCCTTCTTCTGTACCATCCCCTCACTGAGCGCTGAGGCCCCGAACGGAAAAGCTCCCTTCCAATGACTCTGCATAATGAGATGGATTTGGACTCCAGCAAATTTGTTCAGTTTTATGGAGTATTATATGAAAATGCTGTGAAATTAAGTTCTGTCTTTGCTATCACGCCATGGCCATCAGAGCGCTTTTATGTGCGGCGCTGAGACTAAAAGATGGGAAAGGGAGTCCTTGCTGGAGTAATGTGGCAGCCAGGGAGAGGGAGGGGCCGTGCAATGAGGATGACATGGTGCACGGTTACACCGGGAGATAATGAAGCAAACAAGAAAGAGATGCAGATGAAGAGGGCTGCAAGCAAAGAACCTGGAACTGGAGCGGCGGCAGGCGGGAGGCTCCAGCAGCGGGGAGGATGGGGAGGACAGGGAGGGCTTCCTTCTTCCTCTCTTCCCTCTGTAGAGTGCTCCAGGAGCTACACTCGTGACACGGGAAGGCAAATGCCATCATCCTGGGAGACACAAAAAGCTCCCCAAGGGGATCTGAGTGCTGCCCAGCACACCTCTGTCTGGCCTTTCTCCTGCCTCCCCAGCAGCTCCTTTCCTGAGCCAGCTCCCTCCCTGCCTGCTGATCCCTTCCTGTTCTTTCTCTCTCCTCATCTCTTCCACCCCCGGCCTTCCGCCCCCTCCTCTTCTCATCAGCCCTGCTCCCCTGCATCTACCCCAGAGTGAGCTATTTTTTCCCTTGGCAACTTTATAACCCGTCTCCTTGCCTGACAGCAATTAAGTAGATGTTTCACTTCCAATCCCATGGCCCATAAACACTGGGAAAAGAAAATGTTATAAAGAAGCAAACAATCAGATCTGCACACAGATGTACACACACATGACGGGGACAAACGGGGGA
>VXAX01003482.1:37766-53224 GCA_013399835.1 Leptocoma aspasia | reverse complement strand
AAAAAAAAAAGAGGCAGCTCACCCCCCCACGCTGTGATGGATGGGATTTTTTGGTGCCTGACAGGCCCTGAGCCTCTGGGGACCAGCACTGATAAATCACACCTTTCAGTTCGCCGTGAACATCTTCACTTTCCCAGCCTGGCCGGCCGCAGACACGGCAAACCACGGCACCGGCACGGCCCTGCCGTGGGGACAGCCGGTGCCCCCGGAGCCCCGGCGCCTCCCGGGAGCTGCTGCCGTCCCGGCCCTGCTGTACAAACCCCTGCGCTAATTCCCTGACAGCGGCTGTGCCGGCTCGGGAGCGCCGGGCTGTGCCGGAATGTGCTCCTGAGGCATTCCGGAGAATCGGCCGCTGCACCGGAGCCGCCCCGGCAATGCCCGTGCCCAGCGCTCCGCTGGCCCAGGTCCTGCAGCCACCGCACCGGGACCTGCAGCCACCGCCCCGGGACCTGCAGCCACTGCCCCCGGTCCTGTAGCCACCGCCCCGGGACCTGCAGCCACTGCCCCGGGACCTGCAGCCACCGCCCCGGGACCTGCAGCCACCGCCCTGGGTCCTGTAGCCACCGCCCCGGGCCCTGTAGCCACCGCCCCGGGCCCTGTAGCCACCGCCCCGGGCCCGCCTGCCCAGCAGGGCAGAGGCAAGCACAGCCTGGCTGAAACGAGCTCTGCCCCGGGGGAGCTGAAGCACAAACTGAGAAGAAACCAGCAACCAGTTAGCGAGAGAGTAGGAAATCCAGGCGATTACTGAAAAGCTCTGGACATGGCTGTGAATCCAACGGCTGCAACAGCATCCCCAAGCGATTAAGAGAAAAATCAAGATGTGGGCAGAACTAGATTGGCCATAGGTGAAAAATGGCTCAATTATTTCTGGTGCCAGAACCACAGAAGGACATTTCCCTCTGCTCCTGATCCACAACCTCCTGCTAATTAGCTGAGCTCGCAGAGAGAGAAATGCTCCGAGCTCCAGAAGGAGCCCCAGAGAGGGACCCAAGGTGCCACACACACCTGAGTGTGCCGTGTGAGCCGGGACAGAGCACCTACACCACGCCGGCAGCACTCCGAGGGGCTGGGCCAGCTCAGGGAGGGGTGAGAGGTGGTTTTTGCCCTCTGGCAGAGCAGTCGGGCTCCGTGGTGATGAGGACTGTCCTGGCTCTGGACAGGGATGTCCTGCTCCTGCCGCTGTGCCCACAGCAGCCGGCCCCAGGTCCTTGCCCATGCGGATGCCATGGCACAGGGTAACAGCCTGCGGGAGTTGTCTGCACTTGAGGAAGAAGCAGGGATCCTCGAGGTTGGAATCAAGAATTCCTGAGCCTGGAGAGGCTCTGAGTGGGATGGAGGAGCAGGGCTGACCTGTGAGAGCAGAGCTCTGAGCAGAACCCAGCCCAGCACAGCTCTCTGGGGGACAGAGATAATCACAGGCATTTGCTCCCCAGCCTCTCCACTCGCTCTTTTCAGGGATCTTTCAGAACTACCAGTGCATAAAACAACAACAAAAAAAAAGTTACCAGGAAGCCCTGTCCCCTCCCTGCCAAAGTTCGGAACATGCTGTCATCAAGAAAAATGATGCTGGCAAGAGAGAAACCCGCTGGGGTTGCTGGCAATTTCCCAGGCTCCAGCCCCGATGAGTGTTTATCAATAATTTCAGGATCTGGCTGTCGCAGGCGCTGACGGGAGCGCGGGCAGGGAGAGCGCGGGCAGGAAAGTGTCAGCAGAGCCACGGGCGGGAGCGCCGGGAAGGGAAATCAATTAACGGCTCCGCAGGAGCAGGGATTTGCCGGCATTACAGGGAAAACGCTGTTTGCTTGGCTGGAACACGGAACGCTTAAGCGGCGCTCGGTGGCACAGAGGCAGGTCCCAGGCCGCGGTGACCGGACTCCACGGCCAGCCCAGCCCCAGGCAGAGGCAGCGATGCTCAGAGCCGGTCCCGTGGGACAGGGAACGACGGAGCAGCAGAGCTGTGTGTGCTCAGCTGCCTCAGCCTGGCCCTGGCCGCAGGTCAGAGCTCCCAGGCTCCATCCCTGCTTCCCAGCTCCCGCCCCCCAGGAGCCTCAGCACCCTCGCAGGGAAGTTTTGAACACCTAACCCAAACCTGCTGTCTTTCAGCTCAAAACAGCTCCCCCCTTGTCAGAAACAAAAGCCCAAGGCAACACACAAGCCTTTGCCCAGGACAGCAGAGACCTGCTGAGCCTCTCCAGATGGGATGGCTCCAGGGGGCCCCTAAAATTCCATATCCCCTTCTTTAGGATCTGCCCATCCTGCTGCCCACAAGAGGACACGTCTCTTGGCACCCCGTGTCCCAGCCTGGCCTTCCGAGAACCAGCCAATTCCCTGCTGGAGGGAATTCTGTTTCAAGCATTTTCCCCAGCATCCTAGTGGGGACCAGACTGGGAGTGCTCATTCCTGCACTCCCTCTGCCAAGCTTCAGCTGTCCCTTCTGAAAGGAACATTTTAAAATTAATATTAATACTCTGCATCATGCCAGACCTTCTCCTGTATTTCTGCTCTCTCCCAGAGCACCTTCCCTGCCTGTCCCACGCCCAGCAGTGAGGTGATTCTGCAGGCAGGGTGTTCCTGAGCACAGCCCTGGTGTGGCCCTAATGGACTGGTGACACTGTTACATTTATGGATATTTCAGGAGAAAGAAAAAGGCTACTGGGTGTTCACATGTTCTTGTTGTATTATTTAAGAGAAGCCATTTGAGAGCACAGGAGAAGCAGTGTCTGCTCCCAAAAGGAGGGAAAATAATGGAGGGGAATATTTGCAAAAAGCTCAGTTAAGTAAATATTTTATGCCAAATACTGTTGTGGCTTTTGAATGATGCATGCAAGAGAGTTGAAAGGAGGTGAGGCACGGAGCAAGGAGCACGTGGTGAGCGTGGAGGTGTCGGTGAGGGAAGAACACAGTGCCTTGGGCAGTGCCTCTCACCCTGGCAGGGCTGTGCCACTTGCAGGAACCGCATGGGAGAAAATCAGCCCTGCATGGGAGCAGGGACCAGGGAGCAAAGAACGGGCAGAGAGCAGGCAGAGGCACTGCCCCGGCCCAGGAGGAAAGGGGCAGGCGGGGAGAGCAGGAGAAAGGGCAGCCAGGGTGATGGCTGGGGGAGGAGGAGGAGGAGGAGGAGGAGGGTTTCTCCGGGCAGAGGAATTCTCCTCCCGGCAGGTGCAGGGTGAGCAGCTGGCACGAGGGAAGCACAGAGAGGAGTAAAATACCATTAAGTGTAATAAGAAATGTACTTAATCAATGAGCTCTGCAGCTGAGGATCAATGGGAGGCAGACACAGCCATTAGCTCAGAAAGCTGAGGAAGAGCCACAGGCCCAGACCGAGCGGTCGATGCCGGGATTAACCAAGCTGCAGAGGAAGGGTCCCAGGTGGAGAGCAGAGCCAGGCTGCAGCCACAAGGCCGACCCTGCCCTGCTCCACAGGGCTCAGGCCCCACCAAGGAGCAGAAAGAGGAACCCAGGCTGAGCCCAGGGAATCACCTCGAGTGTTCAGTAGCAGTGACCAGGGAATGGGACCGGACCCCTCATCACCATCCAGGGACGTCGCTTGGCTGCAGAGCGCAAGAGACAGAGCTTTCCTCCCTGCTCTCACCTTTTGTCTCACTCCTCACCTTGAGTGCTGGCCAGATCACTCCCCAAGGACCCACACGTGGGAGGGGCTCACTCTCAGCCCTCAGCCCTGTGGAACAGTTCGCCCTCCCGAGAAGGGGCGGCACCAGCCCACGTAAGCAGAGCTGCTGCTGAGTCAGGGCTCGCCCAGGCCCCAGCCCTGAGCGGTGGCCCGGTGTCCCCCCGGCTGGAGCCAGCCGGCTGAGTCCCCGCTCGGGGCTTCCTCAAGAGGGAGTCTTGATTTTCAAGCCATGAGCAAATTTAGCGCTGGGGAAGGCAGACAGCAAGTGGGCACAACCTCTGGGGTTCTGACAGCGCTGCCAGTGACTCAGCCTTGGAGATGAGACCACCCCCGGGTCCCCCCTCCTCCAGCCAGCCCGACCCCAGCGCTGAACACCAGCTCTGTGCTCCAACGCTGTCGCCCTCAATCCTGACCCCTGCTACTCCCTTCCCACACTCGCCAAAGCCTGATGGCCAGAGCCCGATCACCCCGGGCCAGCAGAGAGGAGCAGCATGAGGAGAGTCCTCGGGGAGGGCAGAGCAGGCACGGGGGCAGAGCTGACTCAGAGCGTTCCAGCCCGGGGCGGTGCTCGAGGAGGGGAAGGAAAGCAGCTGCGCCCCGAGATCCCTGCCGGGGTGGGCTCCCTTCTCCCAGTGGAGAGGTGTTCCCGGCCCTCCTGTTGCTCTGGACATGGGCTCCATGCCTGGCTCCATGCNCCAGCTCCATCCCAGCTCCATCCCAGCCCCGCCGCTCCCGGGACCCCCCGGCCTCGCCCGCCCCCGTCGCGGCCGCGCAGCGCCCCCTGCCGGCCCGGCCCGGCCACGCTGGGGGGGTCGGGGGTCCCTCCCGGGGTCCCTCCCCGGGGCTCTCCCACNGTCCCTCCCGGGGTCTCTCCGAGCCCCCCGCCCGGCGGCCCCACGGCTCCGGTCCGGAGCAGGTTCCTCGCCGAGTCCCGCGGCCCCCCGGGCGCTGTCCGGCCCCTCACTGCAGGGGCTGAGTGAAAGGGGAATTTCGGGGGTCTCCTCAGTCACCCCCGCGCTGGAGAGTGTGTCCAGCTCTGCGGACAGACCTGCCGGGACACCACAGCTCCCACACCGGCTCCCGCGGGCACCAGGGCAGCAGCTCCCCAGGGCTAAGACTCAAACTCCTGCCCGCTGGTACCGGCAGCCAGGTCCTGCCCAAGGAGCCCCCCACAGCACTCAAAGCTTCTTTTCCCACCTCCTTCCTCTTTTCCAGCCCTTCCAAGCAGCTTGGCTGCAGCACCTTCCTCCCTCCATCTGCCTGAGGGCTCGGGCCAAGTCCAGGGCTGCTCCCGGTTCCATGCGACACCCTGGCAGTGCTGCCCTGCTCCTCGGGGCACACCCATCACACCACACACCTGCCCAGGTGCATCCCATCCCCAACAGCTCCACACACCTCCCCCCACAGTTACCCCAGACCCCCACAGCTACAGCATCCCTGGCTCTGCTCATGGGGCAGCATGGGGCTGCAACCACACGGTCCTGGCACAGAGGTTTTGGTAACACTGATGAGCTTATCCAGTCCCTGGTGCTCAGCAGCCGCTTGCCCCAGTGCTGCCTGTGCATCCACAAGCCACAGGGAGATGCAGGTTTGCCCGTGGGGTGCTCAGCACATCACTTTTCCCAAAGGGTGGCAACAGGCTGGGACACCAAGCAGGACAGTTCCACTGGCAGGAGATTTCTCTGGGCTCACATTCCCTATTTTTAGCCCCTCCATCAGTGTTCACAGAGCTAATTAGTGCACAAGTGCAGGATGGACAGTGCCAGCCCCAGCAGGCCTTTGCAGGGACAGGGCTGACAGCTTGTGGTGCCCTTGGAGCTCCTTGCCTGTTCTCAGGAGTGTTTCCAATGATGCAGGATTGGTGCCACCAGCAGGGTGCTCCAGAGGACGCTGAGCAGGGACACGGTGGGCCCAGAGCTGCCCGGCCCCCTGGGCACATGGGCACACGGAACCAGAGCCCGGGGCGTTGTTAGTGCAAAATCAGCCCTTTAGCTGGAGCTCGCAGTGTCCCCAGGCAGCGTGGCCAAAGGTGATGTTCTTTATCTGTGCCTCGTGCTCCTCAAGATACCGATATCAAAATGTGCCTTGAAGCACTCCTGACATCAAATATTCCTGGGAGATTGGCTCAGTGCTTCCTCCTCGCTGCCTCTTCCCTCCCCGAGGAGCCGATGGACACGATACCTTATCAGGACCTTCCCTGCGCTGCTGGCGCTGGCACAGGGACTTGGTGACCCACCTCAGAACAGCACGCTGAATATTTAGGACTTTCCCTGAGCTTGGCAAGCGATAACATCTTTATCATGAGCCCTTTAAACCCTCGCTGCTGCCAGGAGGCTCTGTCCTCACTGAAGGACAATATCGAACCCAGGGCGGCACACGCAGATAAAAAATATTCCTTGAGTAAACATCAGTGTTGGGCTGGGAGAGGGGGGAGCTGGGCTGGCAGAGAAGGTGCTGGGCTGGCAGAAAGGCACGCCGAGCTGAGGGAGCGGAGTGCTGGGGTGGCAGACACAGGTGCTGGGTGCTGTTACCCACTCCATGCCCTCTGTTAGCATCAGGCTCAGGGCTCGGGTGGCAGGGCTGGGGGCTCAGGGCAGGATCCACCCCAGCATTTCCACTACTGCCAATGCCTAAGGCTGCACTCCCAGCTGGTGTCTGCCCCGAGGTCCCTGGTGGGATCACTTGGACCTCTCGCAGTGTCCTTGCAAGATTATCCCATGTCACACTGGGAAACACCCACACTGGAAGAGACACCCACGCCCCCTGACAAATCAGTCCAGATGGGGATACTTGAGATGCTCAGGACTACAAAGAGGCTGTTATCCCATCCAGGAAGAACAAACCCATGTGCCTCAAATAGACTCATCTACCCAGCTCAGTCTTGGGGAGAAACATCAAGGAATGACCCCAGGCAGGGCTGGGAAAACCAGGTGGAGACAGCTCTGCTTAGTGGGGAGAGGGTGCCAGGCAATTAGGAAGCAAAGCACCAAGGAACAAATCTGCAACCTGAGCAGAGGAAGATCAGCAAAGACATAAAGGTTGTGAGTTCAGAACCCAGGAAACTAAGGCAACCTCTGTTACGTAACTCTACAAAAGCCTTAAACTCAGTTTTCCTGAGAAATGAGTTGTCAGCAATGATTAAACCCCAGAGAAGCCATAAACCAGCAGATATTGATATGATGGGATGCTGATACAGCGAAGCTCAGCAGTGCACGAGCGGATGAGGGTCACCCATGGCGAGCAGCAGAGCACAGTGGGAGCTGGGCTGATGGGACACAGGGGCTTCAGAGCTGGGCTCACCCTCAGGAGCATCTCCAGGGCTTGATCCATGGTCAGGATCCAAGGAAGAGCCTCCTTCTCCAGCGAGCAGGTCAACAAAGCCACACTGGGAAACCGTGGGTAAATCCAAGCCCCTCCCTGAGCCCCTGAGCCTCCATCTCGGGGTGGACAAGCAGTCCTGGGGCGTGAGTTGCCTTCTGAGGCTGAACTGCTGACCACAGAGCAGGGCACCGAGAGCCAGGAGTGGGGACAGGACACCACGATGGGCTGAGAGGGATGGGGGGCTGTGGAGGCAGGTTCCAGCAACCTCCCTGCGCACACACACCAAAACAGCACCACCACCGCCCAGGGAAGACTTGGTGCTTGACCCAGAAGGAACTTTAAGATAATCTACTGCAGAGAGACAAACAAGAGACACTTGTTCTGCTACCAGTGCTGGCTGAGGCCACACACCCGATCAGCAGGATTAGATAAGGACCGAACTTAGTCCCACCCTGCACGTATTAATGCGAGCTCTCCAGACACCTGGGCTGTTCCTGTGGAAGGGCAGGAAGATGCTCCTGCCACTGGGGCTCCTCTTGGCTGCCCTGTCCTTAGGAGGATGCATCCCCCTGCAGCAGGCACCCAACCGCAGCAAACTCCTCCTGGTGTCCTTTGATGGCTTTCGCTGGAACTACGACCAGGACGTGGACACCCCCAACCTGGACACCATGGCTGCAGACGGGGTGAAGGCCAAGTACATGACTCCTGCCTTCATCACCCTCACCAGCCCGTGCCACTTCACGCTGCTGACCGGTGAGTGCCACGGGCCACTGGGGGCTGGGGAAGGGTAAAGTCAAGGTCAGGAGGCATCCAGCCCATCCTGACCCAGCAGCACACGGAGCTTTTCAGAACAGACGAGGCAAGAGATGCAGAAACGGTAGGTTTAAATTAGATACAAAGAAATTCTTCCCTGTGAGGGTGGTGAGGCACAGATTTCCCAGATTGCCCCCTCCCTGGAAATGTCCAAGGCCAGGCTGGACAGGGCTTGGAGTCAGCCTGGTCTGGTGGAAGGTGTCCCTGCCCGTGGCAGAGAGGTGGAATGGGATGGTTTTTAAGGTCCCTCCTGACTCAAACCATTCTGGGATTCCATGAACTGAACCTGGAATTATCAAAGGTAAATAGCTCCAGAGCAACTCGATAGCCTCCTTTGATAAGATAAATTATTTTTTAAACAAGGGAGATGCTATAAATTTAATCTTTCTGGACTTCAGTAGTGCATTTGATACAGTGCCACATGGGAAATCATTAGTTAAGATGGAGAAGATGAAGATTAGTACAAAATCTGTAATGTGGGGAAGTGAGAGGCTCTGGGAAGAAGACAGAGTGGATGCTGAGAGGAGATTGTCAAGCTGGAGGGAGGGCACCAGGGGAATTCCTGAAGAATCGATTTTGGAGCCAATCTTATTTAAGGTTTTAATTAATAACCTTGGCATAAAAGAGTGGAGCATGCTAATGAAATCTGCTGATGGGCAAAAGCAGGGAGGCAGCATCAATATGAGGGAGGATGGCGATGTCAGGCAGAAGGGACTGTGCAGTCTTCAGGACCAGAATAATAAAAATAGCACAAAATGTAAGAGTCAAAGTGCATCTCTCCCTTCTAACAGAAACTTCTGCTCACTGACAGCGAAAGTGAAACTCCATGTGCTTAGATAAACCCAGGATAACGGGAACCTGCCCGTGCCTGAGGGCAGCAACAGCTGCAGGTGGTGCCAGGGCCTGGCTGGGTCCAGGTGAGACCCACCAGACACCAACCAACCCACAGGGGAAGCAGCACTCCCCCAGCACCTCCCTCCCTGCCCCGGGACCCCACTTGGTAGAGGGCAAGGGTAGGAAGGGGCAAAGAGGGAGGCCAAAGGTCCCCTCTGCCC
Source organism: Leptocoma aspasia (assembly GCA_013399835.1). NCBI lineage: Eukaryota > Metazoa > Chordata > Aves > Passeriformes > Nectariniidae > Leptocoma > Leptocoma aspasia. The sequence goes on along the minus strand of VXAX01003482.1, from coordinate 44,404 downwards.
AAAGCCAGCCCTACAGCCAGTGTGGGAGTGAGACCCCCCAGCACAGCCTGGCTCACCCCCTCCTCTCCTCTCCCCCACAGGGCGGTACATGGAGAACCACGGGGTGATCCACAACATGTGGTTCGACACCAAAACAGGCTTGAGACTGCCCTACTACAGCACACAAGGCGTAAGCAGCTGGTGGGACAACGGCAGCCTCCCCATCTGGATCACCGCCCAGAGACAGGCAAGCGCGGCACCTCCTCACAGACCCCGCCCAGACCCATCCAACCTGCCATCCGCCAGGAAAAGCCACAGGCAAGCCACGATCCCTAGTGGCCGTGAGCTCCCAGCCTCCCTGTGAACGTCAGCCTAATTAGACCAGCAAAGAAACTGAAATCCCCAGACACTGGCAGGAATAATTATGATCATTCTACTAAAAATAGCAAAAAAAAAAAAAAAAGATGCATTTCAGATTTATAAAGACATTAATAAAGCAGGTTATCCTGTTCCTGTTTAAAGAAGCCTCAGCCAGTTCCTCAGGGAAGATCCTGAGCCTGGGAGCTCCACACACCCCGAGGCACATCCAGGGCACCTGGGGGGCAGTTAGGGGCCACTCCCCCCTCCCCTGGGAACTGCAGCAAGCCCAGCAGGTTTTGAATCTGGCTTTGAGGCAGGACATGACCTTTGCCCACATTTACCTGCCGAATTGGCTCCTCTGACTTCAATAAAACACACCTTAATGTCTTGAGGTCAAGAGCCAGAGGGTCCATGCAAGGTGCAAATGGGCTGCTGGTTCCAAAGTTTTAACTGGTTCTAAAACACAGTGAAGAACCAGGTGCAAAGGCAGTGCTTTCAATTAATCACTTTTAATTGGCAATGAGCAAGAAAACCTCATTAGAGGCAGAGGCAGACATTGGGGACCGAGTGAACTAATCGTGTTAGGAGGTGGCTGTGCTGACAGATGGAAGGATGCTGCCGAGAGAGCTCAGGTGAGTTTATGGAATGCCTCCACTCACAGGGTTTGAAGACGGGCTCCATCCACTTCCCTGGAACCAAAGCGAAATACCGAGGGGAAGAAGTGTACAAGAAGTTGGTGGAACCCCCACTGTTCAACTACAGCAACGAAACCAACTGGAGGCAGAGCATCGACACCGCCCTGGAATGGTTCACAGCGGAGAACCTCGACTTCATCACGCTCTACTTCGGGGAGCCAGACTCTGCAGGACACAAGTTTGGCCCCGAATCCACCCAGAGGAAAAACATGATCAAGCAGGTGGACAGAACCGTGGGTTACTTGAGGCAGCGTATCTGGGACAGCGGCCTGGAACCCAACCTCAACCTCATCATCACGTCTGACCACGGCATGGAGACCGTCATCAAAACCAACGAGATCCACATCCGGACCATCAGCAACTTCACCTTCAAAGACCTCGACTTTGAACTCCTAGATTATGGACCAAACGGGCTCCTGGTGCCAAAAGAAGGGAAATTAGAGCATGTGTACTCAGTCCTGAAAAATGCCCACCCTAAACTGCACGTTTACAAGAAAGAAGAGTTTCCAAAGAGATTCCACTACGCCAACCATTCCCGGATCACCCCACTTCTGCTGTACGGCGATCCAGGCTACGTGATCCATGGGGTAAGGTGTATGCTCAGGCACATCCCCCTGGCCTTTGGGGTGTGCCTCTCACTCCCCTCCTCCCACAGCACCCCAGCAGCCACCCAGCTTCAGGCCTTTGTGCTAATTGCTCTCCATACACACAAATTCCAGCGCTTTGTGTAAAGACCTTCTCTGCTGTTGAGAAGAGAAACTATCCAGAAACCTTGGAGTAGGAGTTGCACGAATGCAGAATATCCATTGCAGGATCCTCTCCTAGCCTGACCTAAGGGAAGGCCCAGCATCAAGCCCAGCAGGCAGCTTCCCATTGGAAGCTCCTCAGTGCAACACAATTTGGGTGTGCTGACATTTAGGGAGGGAACTTGCAGGATGTAATTGCTTGAGAGCAGTGTCTGGAGGCACCTCCAGCTTCTGCAGAGTTTAACACCAACAGGTCAACTTCCAAAACTGAAAGGAGCCAGCCAGAGCACCAAACCCCAGAGCTGCAGAACGTGGGGCAGGAGGTGGGACGGGGGGCAGAAGGGCTGGGGTGCTCACGTTCCTGCTCTCCCCTCCAGAGGTACAAGATCCAGTTCAACAAAGGGGAGCACGGTTTTGACAACGAGGCCATGAACATGAAAACCATCTTCCGTGCCGTGGGACCCGCCTTCAAGAAGGGGCTGGTGGTGGAGCCCTTTGAAAGCGTCAATGTCTACGCCCTCCTCTGCCAGCTGCTGGGCATCACCCCCGAGCCCCACGACGGCTCTCTGGAGGTCACCAAGCCCATGCTGAGTGAACCCGCGGACAATGACAGCAGTGACAATGACAGCAGTGACAATGACAGCAGTGACAACAATGGTGAGCAGCGGGAGTCACGGGGGGCAGCGGGGGTGGCAGCAGGCACCGGCGGTGACAGTGGGCACAAGGAACAGCCAGCAAGCACCAGAAGTGGCAGTGGGCAGCGGGAGCGGCACCGGGAGCAGGAATGGGCACCAGGAACGCACCGGGAGCGGCACCGGGAGCGGGACGGGGAGCGGGAATGGGCACCGGGAACGCACTGGGAGCGCACCGGGAGCGGCACCGGGAACACACCGGGAGCGCACCTNCCAAGAAGCTGCCGCTGCTGCTGGGACTCGCTCTCGTTCTGGGATGCCGGGGAGGAGTTTTCTGACCCCATCAGGTAACTGAGCCCAAGGACCCCAAGAAGGGTGCAAACACCCAGGCAAACACGTGCCCGGTTTGGTTTCCCCGGGTTTCCTCTGTCTGTGGAGCCCCCCGAAACCGCGACACAGCGGGGGCTTCATGCCTCAGACAGGACTCCTTGTTTTTCCTGCCCCGGGCCAGCATTGACACCAGCCAGGGCATGGGCTGGGCTGAAGGGAAGGGGTGGGCACCCTCTTGGACCCTGCCACTGCCTCCTGTCCTGTCCCTTGTCCTCTGTGTGCAGCCAGGTCTGGACCGTGGCATGAGCAACCACGAAGGGTGAATCCTTTGGTGTTCGTGGCTCTGCACACGGCTGTGTGCTGCTGCAAGACCAGAGTTTGTCACTTGCCTTCACAGCCCGAATTTGTCCAGAGAACCACCGGAACAAGTAACTCCTGATCCAATTCCCTGGCACTTCAGCACGACGCGCCTCCAGCCGACACCTACAGGCTGCAGGGACCTGCAACAAGCCCCAGCAGCGCAGTGCTCTCCTGTCCTGGCAGCCCCCAAGCTCCAGGCAACTCTACCAGAACACGTGGCAAGCTGGGGAAGGACATGGCTCACAAAGACAACCAGTCCCAGGCTCGGGGAATTGCACAAAATTCCCAAAACCTCTCTAAATTAGTGACTAAGTCCCCAGGGGAGATTCCTCTCCCAGGCTTTGGGGTGACACCAGGATGCACTGCTGTGGAAGGTGACACGGTCACCCCATGTTTGCATCACCCCAAATGCAGGAGGCGGAACAGCCCCACGGTGGGTTTGGAGCAGAGACAGCTGCTACATATTGAGTGTCCAACCTAATTAAAACCTTGTTCAGAGCCTGCTGGGAGCCTCCTGTGACAGGCGCCAGGCCCCACCCAGGGTGGACACGCTCAGCCTGGACCTGCCCAGGACACAGAGAGGTCCCATTGATCCTGCTGGCCGCAGGCTAGGGCTGGCCACCCAACCTGGGAGCCTCGGAAGCGTCCCAAAGTCAATCAGCATTTCCAGCTCCCGCCCCAAGAGCCCTGGGTGCGCTCAGCACCATCCTGCTTGTCTCTCTGTGCTTTGGGGCTGCGGACAAAACTGGGAAATGCCACCTATGCACCCCTGAGCAGCAAAGCTGCAGCCAGGATGGGCCTGGCTGCACTGCTCCACGGCAGAACTGCTGAGACCTGCCCCAAATGCAGCCGAGTCAGCTCCTGGGAGCTCTGGGAGGGGCACTGATGTATTTTGGAGAGACAGGGCATGTGGCAGTGCCAGGGCCAGGACCCCTCAGCTCATAGCCAACAGCCCTGCATTCTGAGCCAGGGGCTGGCAGTGCCTGGGCCAGTTGTGCCAGGCTCCCAGGACCTCTCCACAGCAGGGCTGAGGTAAAAGCTCCTGTACAAATCCAAACCTCCCTCTGCAGGAAGCAGCCCAGGGTCCTTCAGCCAGGCTGGGGCTTAGGGGACAGGGAGCACGACACCTCCGATCCAGCAGCCCCCATTCCAGCCCTTCCAGCGTGGCATTCCAGCACCCCCAGACCCCTCCCTGATGCTGTGGTGCCTTTCCCCAACCCTGTGCCTCATCTCAGGGGCTCGATAAACATCTGTTGCCATAGAGACTCGCTCACTGCATCGGCTTCACCCAACGAGATGAAACAAGAGCCGCACCCTCAGAAAAACAGGAAGAAAGTGTTTGGCTTGAAACTGTGCTGGGGTGGGGGTCAGGGCAGCAACAGCAGCAGGGAGGCTCTGAAAGGGGAGCGTGGCCAGCGCTGTGCACGCCGTTGAAATTGGTATTAATGGTAAGAGTGCACAGAAACCTTCCCCGTTCTCCTGCTGGTGACCTTGGGGCTTCCCGTGCAGCCCAGCACAGCCATGCACGTTCTACAGGCAGGGGCAGCCAGCTCTGCTGGGGAGTTGGCATCCTGGAGACGCTGGCACAGCCTGCAGAGCTCAGAACCCACCGGTACCAGGCTCTGACTGTCCCCGTGCCCAGGGTGCCCAGCAGGTACACAGCAGGATCACAAACCCACAGAATGGGTTGGGTTGGAAGGGACCTCAAAGCCCATCCAGTGCCACCCCTGCATGGCAGGGACACCTTCCACTGTCCCAGGTTGCTCCAAGCCCTGTCCATCCTGGCCTTGGGCACTGCCAGGGATCCAGGGGCAGCCACAGCTGCTCTGGGCACCCTGTGCCAGGGCCTGCCCTCCCTCACAGGGAAGGATTTCTTCCTAACATTAAACTGAAATCCCTCCTCTCTGAAGTTTAAAACCACTTCCCTGTCCTATCACTCTCTGCCCATTTAAAACGTTACTCTCCCTCTTTTTTATAAGCCTTTAAGGACTGAGAAGCCACAATGCTCATAGGGCTGGTCCCAGTCTGGTTCCCAGACCCAGGGAACATGGAGTTTGTAGTGACCAACCTCCTGACACAAATCCTCATCTGAGAGCTGATTTTCCTCAGCTGGGAGCAAGAATTGAGTCCCTGACTCAACTAGCAGCATTTGAGTGAGACAGAGCTCTGCCAGAAAAATCCATGGTGAGGAAGGGCCCATCCTGGAGAAAGGTTGAACGGTGGCAAATCCCTGCAGGACTGTTTCCACTGCCCTTCAGTCACAGGGATTGCCATGAGAAACACCTCGCTGTGGCTGTTTCCCCTCGGGGCGGCCAAACGCAGAGCTCTGGATGTGCTGAAATGCAGCCGCATTTCCAGCACGGATCATCCTCCGAGCCCTGGGCTTCTGAGCACGCGGGAGCTGGGGGATCCCCCTCGCTGCTCCTGTTCCTCCATCCCCCGTACCCGCCTCCCGCTGCCTCCCGCCCTCCCGGTGTCCCAAGGTCCCGATGTCCCGGTGTGGCAGTGTCCCAATGTCCCAGTGTCCCAATGTCCCGGTGCCCCAGTGTCCTGGTGTCCCTATGTCCTGATGTCTCCATGTCCCGATGTCCCCATGTCCCGGTGTCTCAGTGTCCCGATGTCCCGGTGTCCCCATGTCCCGGTGTCCCGGTGTCCCCACGTCCCGGTGTCCCCGTGTCCCGGTGTCCCCGTGTCCCGGTGTCCCCATGTCCCCACGTCCCGGTGTCCTCATGTCCCGGTGTCCCGGTGTCCCCATGTCCCGGTGTCCCGGTGTCCCCATGTCCCGGTGCAGTACCGGCAGCCGGCGGCCGAGGGCTCCCGAGCCGCGCTCAGCGCCCCCGAGCTCCCGGCACGGGCGGGGGAAGCGGCTCACGGTAAAACCCCGGCCCGGAGCATCTCCCCAGAGCCGCGGCGCCCGCAGCCACCAGCCCCTCGCCCAGCGCCCGCCGCTGGCCCGGGGCCATCCAGTGCCCCGGTGGCTCCCCCGGAGAGGGATCTGCTCCTGGGGCCTGAGGGACAAAGCCTGGGAGCCACCCGCGGCTCCGCCGGGCCCGGGGCGCTCCCCAGCACCCACCGCAGCTCTGGCGGCACCGCAGCGCGCAGGGACGCTCCAAGGGGTGCCCCGGAGATCCACGGCACACACCGAGATCTCAGCAATTCCCCCCTGCCCCTGACTACGTGCCCCGGGATGCTTCCATCAGGCCAGACAGATGAGACGGATCCTCCCCGCTGTGGGTGCGAGATTTAATCCCCCCCACACACAGAACCTAAACCGGTTCCTGCTCCCCAGCCCAGGAGCCATCTCTAGCCTGGCTTCTTCCAAGGAAAACCCAAAACTGTCGAATTTTGCATGTCCTTTGAGCCTCCCCCAGCCCTTCCCGTCGCTCCTCACACCTTGTGCATTGGCAATGTGGGACATTTTCACCAAACGTTTCCCGGTGACAAAGGCCAAAGCCCAGCCCGGACTTGCCCGGACACAGTCGCTGCCTGATCCCCGCGTCTCCTCCCGCCCTCCCATCCCCCCGTAATTCATTCCC
>VXAX01003482.1:0-12057 GCA_013399835.1 Leptocoma aspasia | reverse complement strand
CAGCACTGGCGGCGCGGGGACGGGCGGGCGGGACGGCGAATGCCCCGACGGGGGCGGCCGGTCCCTCCACCCGCGCGGGGTTGATGAGCTCCGGGTTGCCACCAGCCACAGAACCCCGCCGGTGGGTGCACGTCCCTCTCCCACGGCTGCATTCCCGGCTCGGGGGAGGCGGTCGGATGTGGCACTAGGGGGGACACCCCGGCGCGGCGGCGACGGATGCCCCGTGCGAGTGGGAGCGGAGCCGGTGCGTGCCCCGGCTGGGCCTCCGGAGCCGAGCGGCGGCGGAGGGCGGAGAAGGGAGCGGGGAAGGAGGGGGCTCCTGCAGTGCTGCAATGCAGCGCCGCGCCGAGCCCGCCGGCCCGGCCGCGCTCCGCCGCCCGTCACTGCGGCAATGCGGATGGAAGCCCCGCCCGGGCTGGGCCGAACCGGTCCGGGCGTCCCCTGCCTGGTCGGGCCGCACCCTGCCCCAGACGCGCCGGGCTGCGGCTCTGCCCCGCTTCCTCGGCCCCGTTTCGTTTTCCTCCTGCCCCTGCCGGGACCGCGGGACGTTTCCTCGTGCGGCGGGACGCAGCCGGCTTGTGTCCCCGGGATCGCCCGCTCGCCCTGTGTTTGGGGGCTGGGAGGGGCCCTCATCCTGCCTCCGGCGCTGAACGCCGGCGGACGCCGCCAGCAGCCACCCCGGTGGCCCCCTCCAGCACCCCTGCTTCTGTCTGTGGCTCCCCTCGACGCCGGGACTTGCGAAGCCTCCGGTGCTGCATCGACTCGGGGCGGATCCCTGGGCTCTGCCCTGCTCCGTTCCGGCTTCTCCCGGGAGAATCTTCCCTCTCCCTACCCATTCTCCGGGCCCCCCACCGCCTCAGTTTCCCCATCTCCTTCTCCCTGTCCCCGCTGACCCCCCTGCGCAGCCCAGCGACAAACAGCGCTGCGGGGCCCCCGGCGGGGTGGGGGTCCCACCTCGGCTTCGCTTCCCCGCGGCTGCCATCAGACACCGGGAATCGCTCGTGGGAGCACCCGGTAAGGGGGAGCCCCGCGCCTCTCCCCCCCGGCCCGAGATGCCCGTGCGTGGTGATGTGCGGGCAGCGCCCTGAAGAGCTTGTAAAAGCCGCTGATGAAGGCACAAACCCAGCAGGGCACGGTGGACCACGAGGTGCATAAAATATCGGGGTGTAAGACTGGGGGAGCCCTACAGCCCCCCACTGCCCGCCCCTGTCCCACAGGCTGTGGATCACCCCCCTCTCTGTTCGACTTTTGCCGCAGCAACCTGGGGCTGGATCCAGGAATTCTCTCCCAGCCATGCCAGGCAAACCGGGTTCTGCCCTCCCACCTGGATGTTTTTTTTCTGACGCGGTGAAAATGGCACCGCATTCCAGCTCCAGCTCCTGCTGGTGCGGACTCAGCCGCTGGATCCTGCCATGTCTGCATTTACTGGATGAAAGCTCCGCCGAGCCTCTGGATTTCTTTCCTGGGAGAACTTTACGGGCTGATCAAGATGTCCTTAACCTTCCCTTCGGGAGGCCGGGCACCCCCGCGGCTCACCCTGGGGCTCCCCTCGCCCCCCGCCATCCCTCCGTCTCTCCCCGACTCCTCTCCAATATTTCAGTGTCTCTTCTCAGCTACCGGAGGCTGTTCCACGCGAAAGCGGGCTCACCAGTGCCACACACCGAGCAGTACCGCCGCCCCGCTCTGCCTTCGGTCCCCTGCGCACGCGGGGAGCCCTCAGCGGCGGCGGTGCCATCCCTGTCCCCGTGCCCGTCCCTGTCCCCCGCCCGCCGGGTGACACAGTTCCCGCTGGCAGCGGGAGCGGCGGAGCTGCCGCCGCGGTTTGTTGTGAACTCCTCGGGCAGTGCCGGGTGTGTGCGGGGCCAGAGCGATCCCGGACCGCAAACCGGGTACCGGCGGGGGAGCCCAGTCCCCAGGGCAGCTTCAGCCTTGGCTCCTCGGCTCCTCCTGCCGTGGTTCCTCTCCGGGAGCAGCGAAACGGGGACACTTCGGGAGCCCTTGGAGAGCTCCCCCTGCCCCGGCGGAGGAAGGTCCCGGGACCCCCCCAGGGATGGCTGAGCCCCTCAGCCCCGCACCAAGCGGCTCCCGGGCTGGTTCTCCGCAGCAACCCCCCGCTCATCGCAGCCCCCCTGTGACTGAGCCCCTCGCAGGACGCGGTCCCAGGCACCCCCACGCGGGTTCCCCGCCCCGTGGAACTCCAGCTCTCCGCGGGCTGTGCTGAGCCCCCGGCTGGCCGCTCGTAGCCCACGGGGGTGCTGCTGCTCAGGGTCCCTGCGCCGCCCCCCAGCTCTGCCTCCTGATCTCCCAGCGCCTGGGACGTGGCACCAGCGGCCATTCTCGGTCACGGGGACCGTGGGCGGCGAGGGCGGGGGAGGCACGGGGCAAAGGCAGGAGGAAAGAAGGCAAAGTTAAATTTGATAGCCCGAGAGCAGAGAGACAATGCCACGTCCGAGTATTTGTCACATACTCAGGCATGAGAGGGAAGGAATTCATTCCTGTGATAATGCTCGTCCCTGCTCAGCCGCTGCTGCTGCTGAGCCACAAATTGCTGCTTGCAGCACAAAATATGGAAATGGAATATATCAGATTAGATGCCTTCTTGTTGGGGCTCTGCTCTAGGAGTTCCTTCCAAGTCCGGAGAGTTAAGGCATCTTCAAGCAGCAGAGCATCAAACCCTGAGAAAGTGGGTCTGCTTCAGGTGGCGGAGCTACAAAAAGGAAAAGCATCAGGAGATCGGCTACCGTGGAGCCAGTGAAAGATTTTTCAAAGCAGAGGCAGAGACACCCAGGGAGGGCTCTTCCCACCTCGGGTTAAAAATGGCTCAGGGTCAGGTTGAGCCCTTAAACTCGAGATAAGGCATCGTTCCAGCAGCCGCCGGGGACAGGGGTGGCACCGCTGATGTCCGAGCACCGCAGCCTCCTCTCTGCACAGCCCACCATGCATGCCCCTGGTTTGTCTGTTGCTGGTGACTTCATGTGCCAAAAGAGCACAGGCGGAAGAAGGACAGTGTCACGGCTGGATCCGGTGCACGTTCCTGATGCTGAAATGACAGCCTGGCTTGCACCGCTCGGCGAATGGGTGGGTGCAGCGGGGACAACGCTTCAGCCTTCATTTTCCGGCCGTGCGGAAATACCAACGTGTGAAAATTAACGTTTCCAAGCACATGTGAATATTACCATTTATTTTGTGTTTTGAGATGCTTCGGTGGCTCCGTGATACCGAACAAACTTCCCCTCCCCTAGCCTTGTATTTGGTATTAACAAGAACCTGACGCTCCATTGTTTTTTTTTTTTCTTTCAGAGAAAATATAAAGTATTTCTTCCCGAGCAGCTCCCCGATCTGAGGAGCCCGTTCCCCTCAGAGGCGCCGGCAGTGGGAAGGGGCATCCGCCTCCGGGGTGCAGGAGATGGGGCAGCACCAGCTCAGGGACCCAGAAATTCAGACGGGGAACCCCCCTAACCCTCATCTTCCGAAACACCATGCCCGGTCTATCACAAAGGGCATTTTCAGGGGGCCGGGACCGCACTCCCCAACGCCGGGGCCGAGGGCTGCCCGCCCCTCTGCCGCTCCCCGCGTTCCCCGGTGCGGTTTGCCGCCCCTTTCCCGGCGTGCCGCCCGGGGATGAGCCCTTCCCGCACGGCACAGCCCACGCCCGCAGCCCGGCGTGGCCATTTTAGCCCGCGCTCGCCCTCGCCGCTGCCGCAGCCCCGCTCGCCGCTCCCCCGCCGCTTCCTCGCTCTCTCCAGCGGCTGCGGACAGGTCCCGCCCCGGGGCTGGCGTGACGATGCCCACGCGGCGTGCCACGGTGCCGCGGAACATCCCCAGGAGCTGCCCCCGGGCTGAGCGCTCTCCCCCCGGCACCGGCGGGCGGGAAACGCTGAGCCCCAAATTGCTGTTCACAGCTCTGGGAGCTGCCCCTCGGCTGCTGCAGCCAAGGGGTAACGTGTGACATTTGAGTCATCCTGATTTTCCTGTTCTTGTGTTTCATGAACGTAGTGACACCTTCCCCTGCTGGGCATCAGGGAAGGGGCAAACCCGGAATTCCTGGGACAGGTTGTTCCCTCTGTGGCTCATTTCACAGCCATTACCAAACACCACCATCCCTTGTCCTGTACATCCCAGACTCATCCCGACTGAGGACAAAGACGAAGCACCCAGGGGCTTCCCAATCCTCAAAGCAGAACACGAAACATTCCCAACCAGAATTCTTTGCTCAGCATAGTCTTCATATCGAAATTAAATACATGTTTGCTAAAGCTTCCAGCAGCTCAGACCCTCCGCCCAGCTTCTGTTAATGCATTTTCTAATAATATCCAAGTCTTTGCCCTGGCTGCCACAGCACAACAGCAGCACCTCTGAGAGGTTTGGGTCATCCCCGTTCTCACCTCCCACCAAACCTTCTGCCTGAAGCACTTCTATGCTGTGGAAGCTGTGCCCACGTTCAGGCCATGGCAATGCCAAAGCCCTCTGGAAAACGGGAGTGTGGCCGTGCCCCACTCCTCAGGAGCTCCCTGGGACAGAGCCTGCAGCACTGGGCAAGCTCAGCCTCGGTCACCTGGCTGGATCAGTTCCTGTCCCCTCACCCTTGGGAAAGGGTGCTGGTGTTTGACAGGGCTCTCGGAGGCTTTGGTGACCCTGGAGGGCTTGGAAATTCTGGAGGGTTCGGCAGCGGGAGATCAAATTTCCTTCTGTCCCCACCCTGGAAGTGCAGGGCCCGTCCCCAGCAGGGCGGCACAGCCCGGCGTGCCCCAGCCCCGGCTCCCGGGACCCAGGGTGCTTCCTGCTGTGTCACACAGCATGCTTTATATGCCTGCTCCTTCGATAAAAATAAATCTTCGTGTTTGCAGTTTGCTTTAAACTACATCAAGGTGTCAGCTGAACTGACGGCTCCTCTGAGAAACGACCTCGGGAGGTGCTGGCAAATGGCTCTCGGGTGAGCCGGGGATCTCGCCCTGCAACGGGAGGCACCAGCGGCCCCCAGCCCGCGGGGAGGAGACCCCGGCCACCCTCAGCCCTGCCAGGGCCTGGCCCAAACTTTCATCACCACCGAGACCCTCATTTCTCTCCCGTTTGCACCCAAAGGTCTGTCATGCAGTGGCACCCCTTCAGTCCCTGCACGCTGGCACAGACCCAGGGCTGGCTCCCGTGAACAGCGGCACCGCCGGCCCCTCTTGCCTTCCCGATCTCTATTCCAAACCACCACCAACCTCTTTTCCTTCCCTGGCAGGCTGCACACACCTGACCACAGCCACCTCTCTCAAGTCCCCCGTCTTGTCCCCCTCTCCTGTCACTCCCTGCAGCAGCCAAGGGGGTCCCTACTCGGGAGGGCAGTGAGGGGGCCCCAGGAGCTCAGCCCCCATCTCCATCCAACCTCTTGCTCACAGGACAGCTCTCCCCTGCTGCTGCCTGAGGCTGGGCCATGCCACAGACCATGGCTAGGTCAGACACTGCTGCCCCAGCCACCTCCCGAGCGGGTGAGATGCCTCAATGTGGATCGTCCCCAGCTCAGGGAGCAGCAGGAGCTTTCCCAGGCACAGGGGGTCATCAAGAGCCACTCCACAAGGCTCTGGAAGCACCTGGAGATGGTCTGGGCTGTGCAGCCTCCGTGCAGCTGCCTTCCTCTTCTGGTGCAAACATAAACAGAGCTGTGTCCTTGTGGCCGTCTCTGACAGATCTCACATGAATCTGGGCTGACTCCAAATGATTTTATCTGTGGAGAGACCGAGGATTTCCTACTACCAGGCTTTTTTGACTGCTCAAAGCAGATGCAGCCCTGTGGGATGGGGGAGACGAGGGAGTTCAGGGCTGAGGCTGAAGTGGGGGAACCCCCTCTCCATCCCCTTGCCAGTTGTCCCAGTTCAGTGAGAGGGCTGCACCTCCCACACAGAGGGACACCAACCCCACCAAAACCCAGCAAACCCCCTCAGTGGCTGCTGAATCAGCCCCATAGATCCAATTTTAGGTAACATTTTTTATAGGAGCTGTGTATGGCTGTGCTCAAGGGGACAGGCCTGGAAAAACATAACCCAAGCAGTGGCCTTCCCTCCCAAAATGTGGCCATGAATGCTTTACCTTGTTGCTGACTTCTCCAACGGGGGGTGGCTGCTGAGATCACCACACTCAGCAAAGTCACACCGTCACCTCCTGACACTGCATAGCAAAATGAGAGAAGAATGGGAAAATAAAGGAAAAATCTCACAAACTGCACACAATGGATGCGTGGAGGAGCTGCTCCCACCCATATATGAGCAAAAGCACTGAGTACCCCAACTGCCAGGGAAATCTTCTGCTTCCCAGTGCATACACCACCTCCACCCTGTGCCCTTCTCGAGGAGAAGCTCCTCTCCCATTCCCAGTCTGGACCTGGAGTCTGGACCCATTCTCAGACTGGACCTCCCGGTTCCCACAAGGCTGTTTCTTACTCTGATTGAAACACCTCAGCTCTGTTTGGTGTTTATTGAACACCCTTCCTCATTACAGCATCCTCACACCACGGAGGGAGCCCTTCCACCCAGCCCCGGGGCCCACACTGCCACTGTGCCACAGTCCTTGCCTGGGGATGGTGTTTCCATCACTTTCCACGGAGCAGGGATCGCACTGACACCTCCTGAAAGCACACGGGGCCACGGCAGCTGCTGGCCATGGAGCTGGAGCCCAGCCCAGGGCTGGTGCTGCCACTGGAACCACCCTGGGGAGGGGAGAACCCGAAAGGATCAGCACAGAGCTGCAGCCCCTCCCTGTGCACGGCCGTGGATCCATCAGGCCCTTTCAGAAGGGCTCAAAGACGAACACAAATTCTCCTTTTACATCAGCAAATGTTTGTCTGGAATAAATCCAAACCAAGCAGAGGTTAACACATTCCTGGGAAATACATTAAATGTAGCGCTCACCAGTCTTCCTAATGGAGCGTGGTGACGCTCCATCCCGCCCTGGATCACTCTGATAACCACTGCAAGTCACCCTGGACTCCACATTCATTTACTCAGTAACAGGCATTTAGGTTTGATGCATTTACTGGGGAAAGAGAGTGGCAGGAATAAGTAATTCATATCCAAACACTTCATCTCTCCCAGCCAAGCGGCCCAGCAAGGGAAGGGCACAGCTTTTAAACCAGTAACTACTTATCACACCTTTCACAGCACAGGAAGCTGCTGGAGTCGTGATAAACATGATCAAACTATTGAAGTACGAAATATCTGGCCGTGTGGTTTCCGGGAAATGGTGCCTCAAACCAACCTCGGCTGCTGCAGGGGCTTCTGCAGCCCTGGGGAGGCAGCTCAGGGACACGCGCTCAGAGGGACATTCCTTAAAAACTGCCAACACAACACCCTCCGTTTTCAGAAATGCTAATGAGCTGAGCTAACTGCAAACCTGCAGCAGTTATTAATTGCCCAGGGCCTCGCACACCTACAGCCCAGGGAAGGGAGCTGCCGAGCCGGCTGGTGGTGGCAGCGATGCCCAGGCTCTGGCCCGGAGCCTGCGAGCCCACGTTCAAAGGCACAACCTGCTATTTGTGAGCAACCCCGCTGGTTTCGCCCACCTTTGTGTGGCTAAAGAGCAAGTTGTGCCCTGGCAGCCGCCCTGCCCCGGAGCCGTGGCCCGGCCCCGCTCCTGCACTGGCTCCCGTGGCTGTCTGTCGAGCTGCACTTCCCCTTTCATAAATCACATTTTGCATTCTGAGCATGCGTCTCTTTTTCCATGCCATTTTTGTTTTCAGATAACCATTAGCTTAATTAATCAAGGGAAATGCATCATTTCTGATCGTATGTTCTGATAGTGAAGCCTGGGATGGAAAGGAAACACTTCCCACCAACCCATCCCTGGGCACCCCCCGGTGAAGAACGGGGTTCACCAGCACCTGCCCCGACACCACTTCTCCAGCACCCTCAGCACGTCACCCACAGAGCTCTGGTGACACGTAGCGTCGATTAAAACCCTCTTAACATTCAGCACAGCTATCAGGCAAATGCTGATTTTAATCAGAGTTCACCATTTCCACTTGCCCTGGGTGCACAAACCACCAGCTTGGGGGCCTCTGCGCAGGCAGGTGAACATTGCCCAGGTGTCCTCTGGCTTTGGAGCATCAGCCAAAACTGGGGCTGCCAGCATTGACCCTGCCCATGGAGCCACCTCCCCAGTGCCATTCCCACCACAACCTGAGCTACACAGAGCAAAACCTGCATCTGCAACCACAGTGTCCACAGGCAGCTGTCCCACTCGGGGACAAGCCTCTTGGGCTGTTCCAGCTGGGAAAATGGCATCCACGCAGCCAGTGGTTACTTTTCCACCAATTTAACCCACACTGCATTGGAGAAGTGCTCCAGTTCTGGCACAACTGCCGTAGGCAAGGCCTGGGTTGAATGGCACACACAGGCTCCTGCTGTGACCCACACCTGGCTGGATGCTGTCCCACCTTCCCACAGACACCACACGACCCTCAGACTCACAAAGGAACGATTACCGAGATGAGTTTGGAATTTATGTAAATGAAATGACACCTGGGAAGCCCGGGTGGCCCAGAAGTGGGCAACACAAGATGGGGGGTGACTTGTGCTGTGGGAACAGCAGTGCCACATGCCTGGACAGAGAGACACTGTGACAGCAGGAGGCAGGGCTGCCCCCCACCCCATGGCTCAGGCAGCTCAGGTATCACTGCAGGGCCCACCTTACCCAAACCACTTCAATTTGCTTCTCACAAGCTCATGGCTCTGGTCCACACACCAACGTGCCATCAACAATATTTCAGCCCAGAGCTTTGCTGGAGGAGACACTGACTTTGACCAAAAGCCCAGGAGGAGACAGGCTGGCACCAGAGCCAGTTTTGCTGGCAGCAGAGCCAGTTTTGCCAGCACAGGTTGGGAGGGTGGCAGTGCCCAGGCGCTCAGCTCTGTTTGGGGAGGTGACAGGGGGTCCCTGGGGGGAACAGAGACTGAGCATCGTATCTTGGCCACCACGCTGTAAGCCCCCTCACAAAGAATTAGCCCTGCATTGTATCTCCAGTAGACTCCAGCAATTACTAATCTTGTTCAGTGACAGCTGGAGCTTTCTTGGTGGAATTTGGACCGTCTTCCTTTCTGGAGACGTTCAGCTTCTTATCTAACTGTGACCCTCCCCAAGACTGGGATGACACTGCTGGGATGGCAACCATCACCCATCACTGTGCCACCTTCCCAGCCTGCGCCTCCACAGCTTTCTCAGGTTCCCAGCACAGATTTGCCCCAGCCCACTCAGGAGGAGGCCAGCACCCCACCACGGGCTCCTGTGGCCTCGCTGCCCACCCACGACACAGGCTGCCCTCAGCACTGTGGGCACAACACTCTCGGGGTGAAAACTGAATTATATTCAAAATTCTGCCCTTTGGAGCAAATTTTTTAACCTTCAGGTACCCCCTCTGGGGCAGCCCAGCTGCAGCCTGCCCACACAGGGACCTGCCATCCGTAATGCTGTAACAAACGCACTCCAAATCCCGGTAGTTTTTGTAAAGGTTTATAGTCCTTTGCCATGATTGCATGATACATTTCTTCCCCTGTGACACAGCCCTCAGACCAGGATGCGCCGCTGGCAGCTCGCAGCAGCTGGGCTTTGCACTCCGATCTACACTAGCTGCAGAACATCAAATGCACTTTCAACATCTCCATTTAATATTTACATTCAAGCAATTAATAATTGGAAGCTTATAGTTTAGACATTTCTAATAGCAGCAATTTCTATAATAGCTCGTTTAGCTTTAGATAACGATTTTTTTTTTTTGCACATAGAAACACCACATGTGTACAGTATCAAAAAATATATACGGGATGGTCCTGCGGGTCGTGGGGAGGGCAAGGGACCAAGACTAACAAATGCTCAATGGTTAAAAAGGAGAACAGAAAATAGTCGTTTGATATAGTTTATAAGGTGATCTAGGGACTCCATAAATCTAGGCTTTATATTTCATTATATAAATACCTACAAATAAATATATTAGCGTGGCCAGGGAGCGACCAGCTTTCAGCTCAAACAATACATTTCAATAACACCACGTACAAACGGGAGCAAGAATCACTTGACAAGTTAGCACTGTTAAAATATAATACTATAACTCTGAGTAACTGGCGGGTCCCATCCTTGTGTGTCCCGTTGCCTGCAGGTCCTGGAGCAGCCCCCAGCTGCGGGGCGGGAGCAGCGGCGAGGTCACCCCACGTGGCAGGGACGGCCACCGTGCCTGGCCCTGTCCCGGCGTCCCCTCGGTGGAGACGGCGGGCTCGGCCGCCGCGGCGCGGGCAGGGCCACCGTGGGCTCCGGGGAAGGGCCACCAGTACCTTGGAGGGAGGCTGTGGGGCCGGCGGCCCCGGGGTGGGCGGGCAGCTCCCACGGGGAGCGGCTGCCATCGCACCTCACACCGTCACGTACTCCTTGAAGGTCACAGTCAGGCAGTTTGCGGTCACATCTGTGATAATTATATTCCCAAAGAAGGGCTTGAACTCCTGCAGGGACTCGGCCTCCTCCTCTTCCTCCTCCTCGGCGGCCTCCTGGGGCTGCGGAGGCTCCGGGGCCGGTTTCTCAGCCGGTGGTGGCGGCGGCAGCTCCGGCTTCACCTGCGCCAGGGCCAGCTCGCCCTCCGCCCGCGGCTTCACGCAGCGCAAGTCTATGGGCTCGTCCAGGTCCGAGTCCAGCAGGATGACCTCCGGCTGGGCGGGCGGCTCCGGCCGCTCGGGGGCCGGGGGGCTGAGGCAGGTGGGGGCACTGATGCTGCGGGAGGTCAGGCGCTTCTTGCCCGGCTCCCGCTCCGCCTGCGGCTCCGACAGGCAGCGCTTGCGGGAGCTGGCGCTGGAGAGGTTCAGTCCCATGGAGGAAGGGCTGTGCTCGCACACGGGACTCAGCGACCAGGGCACGAGGTCCGGCTTGGTGGTGAGCTGCAAGGGCTGCTCCGCTGGAGGAAGGGGCTGCTCCTTGGCCAAGGGAGTCTTTTGGGGACCTTCCTCCAGCTCTGCAGGGGGCTGCCGGCTCTCGCCCTCTGCTTTACTCAGGGCGTTGCTGCCCACCACCCTCTCCTCCCCTGGCTTCCTCCAAGCCTCCACCTTCTCCTCCCCACCCTTCTTAGGAGTCCTCTCGTCCGCAGCCCGCTTCCGGGGAGGCTCCCCAGACTTGATCTTCACCGCCTGCATGCCGTTCTCCATGTACTTGCTCATCACAATCACAATGCGCCCATTCTTGTTTTTGTTCTTGACGATCTTCATCTTTCCCCCAAGGCCATTGCTGGCCACCCTGTCCCGGGGGGGCGGCCCGGTACCACTGGACAGGTTCTTCTCAGCTCCGTTTTTGCTCTCTGCTGTGAGGTTCTTGACTGGGCCCAGCAAGCTTTTGGCCGGGCCGTGAGCCCACTTGTCTGGGTGGGCGACCAGGGGGGTCTTGTTACTGTCCAAGCAGGCCTGGCCCTGCGGCTCTTTGCTGCTGGGCTGGTAATGGGGCTCGTACATCTTGGGGTCTGGCTGGTAGTGGTGGTGCTTCTTGCTGTTCAGCTGGTAGTAGTACTTCCCTTTGCTGTGGGACTGGTGCTTCATGCTGCTCTCCTTGCCATTGGGCTGGTACTGGTGGTGCTTCTTGCTGTTGAGTTCATACTGGTGCTGCTGGCTCTTGCCAGAGGAGCCGAGGTCCAGCTTGGGCCTGGTGTCCACGGCCGGGTCCTGCAGCCCCGTGAGGATGTTCGAGCGGCGGGCGAAGGAGGGAAGCTGCAATGCAAAGCCGAGAGCTGCGGTCAGACGGGGCTGGAGAGCCGGGTGCCAGAGCTGCGGCAGGTGCCGAGGGCTCCGGAGGAACCCCCGCCCCTCCAGCGGCTCTCCTTACAGGATGCTGCTGCATCCTGGGGCACCGCGTCCTCTAGCAGGCGGCCCCAGCCCACTCCAACTTAGAGGCTGTGCATTGCTCCAGATTAATGAAGCAATGAAAAGAAGAAAAGCCCCCTTCAATCAGCTGTCTGGGAACGGGGGCCGAGCGGGACCGCCGCTGCCGAGCCCGCGAGCAGCCTGCTAATGCCAGCCGGGCACGGGCACAGCGGCTCTGCTGCGCGGCCCGGAG
>VXAX01003481.1:2489041-2507627 GCA_013399835.1 Leptocoma aspasia | reverse complement strand
TATCTGCTCTGTGTTTGGTACCTTGTGTGTGGCTTTAGAAGGTTAAAAAAAGAAAGCACCCCACTTTGCTGGGCTGGAGAAGGCAGCACTTCCCGTCCCAGCAGGCGGGTGGGTTGGTTTCCTAGCAGAAACCTCCAGTGCTGCCAGGCACCAGGACATGGTGGCCTTGTACTGCAGATAGCTTGAGAGGAGAAAGCATCCTTCATGGGGTTTAGGAAGCTGTCAGGTTCAGATAAGGCTGGGATCCTATCCTGTGGGACCCCCAGTTGTATTAATAAGGAAAAATTAATTTTTAAGCACTGGGATTGCTGCCAAATTATATGACCTCTGACAGACCAGCTGTGCTAGGAAAATAAATTGTCTACATCTGAGACCCGTGATCCTATCTGAAATCAAAATAGAAAAAAAGTTGTCATTTAGCCACGGTGGTGGGGGCAAATTGCACCAGCCTGAGAGCAAACTGGAAGCTGTTAAACTTGTTCTCCATTGTGTAGTGAAGTCACCACCACCGTGCCCCCATGGGGTCTTGGGAATACAGTTGTCTGATCCGGGAAGTGTGGAGAGCTGATGTGCCTGCACACACCCAAGCTGGGGCTGATGGTGTGAGCACGGGGGTGCGGGCAGAAATGGGGTGTGAACGTTTCCAGCTCCATCCTCACTCTGTAACAGCCCTTTGACACATTTCTAATTATAATACACACACACAGACAAAGAGGTAGCTGGGCTATTTTCGAAATCCCTGTCTACACCCTGGTGGAAACCGCAATACTAGCAACAACATAAATCAGGGCTGTTGCTAACAGTGTTGCACACGGCTTAGCGCTACAGTAGCATGGGTTTAATCACACTCAGAATCAAAGGGTCAGCCTGCTCCCTGCCTGAGTCAAAGCACGCTCTCAGAAGGCCAGGTCCTGAGCCAGGCTTGATGCTTGTGCAGTGAAAAGACACTAACACAGACACGGAGGAAAGGTTTGTCAGCACGAGGTCAGCAGGCACAGGGCCAAACACTCGAAATCACAACTTGGATCTGTAACCCTTTCTGTGTGCAAGTGGTGCCTGTGAATCAGGGAGGAAGCTAGAGTAATTCTGGGAGGCTGGGGCTCCAGCTACAGCCTTGGTGAAGTGACCTCTTCCCAAGCAGTTTGGGAAAAGGGGTGCAAGCAACAGGTTGGCATGCAAAATAGCCTGAAGTATAGCTTGCAGGGATGGATATCTGTAAGGACTTTGTCTGACTGGTTCTTCCCCTCTCTTCATACTTGATGAGTCAAAGAAAATGGGCTCCAGAGATAAAGTACTGGGCTCCAGGTCTTTGAAACCTGCCCTCATTTCTCCCCGTGCATTTTGAGACAAAGGCAAGACATCTGTCCAGCTGTTCTAGTGGGTCACCTGAGGCTGTGAAGTGCTGTCTGTGTAGGGCTTGAATGCTTGCCCTTTTCTATGTCCCTTCTAGGAAGATGGTGAAGGATGCTGTCCTTTTATTCTGCTTATGTTTTATTGAAAGACTCCTTTGAACCCCGTTTTTTTAAAGGGATGCATGCAGAAAGAGGAAGGACAAAAACCCCTTGTGCATATAGACACACACACACTTATAATCTCGCTGGTTCCTTCTCTCTCTTCACAGGCACACAGATCTCTACCTTTCCTCTTATACACAGAGCCACACCAGTCATGGGGGACTGCCTTGCTGCTGCCACACACGCACACTTCTGCATCCATCCCTTCCCTGTGCTATCCCTCACAAACCCAGAGCCCCCTGACAACTTTCACCTTCATACACACCCTAAGATCACTGCTGCTTTCCTCTCTTTCTGTTTGACTGCTGAATATGTGCTCAGCAGGTAACAATGTGTTTAAGACACTCACCAGAATGTGCAATAACTTTGACAGCATGCTCAAATCCAGCTGCTGCTGAGCCTCACCACTAGCACCAAAGGCTGAAGCCACTGCTGCTCGGCAGCATGCATGGGGGGACCCATGGCAGGGCTCTCTGAGTGGCTCAGGAGGGGCTGCCTTCCTCCCATCCCATCCATGGGGCTCTCTGCAGCCAAGGCACTGCTTTGTGCTCTGAGGCTCCAACAGGGCCCCTGGGAGGCAGGGCCAAGCCAGGGATGTTGTGAGATTGAGAGGCTCTGCCAGCTGCTGTGAAAGAATCAGGGGTAAACTGCCACTGCCTGATGGGGAAAACAGGATTCAGTTTCAGAATGGACCCTGACAGATGAGTTCAAAAGGTGTGAGGAAGCTGGGAGGGTGTGGGGGGAGATGAGAGATGAGATTTTTTTTTTCTTGTTGGAATTTTTGTAATAATAATACTAATTAGTATTTCAGAGGCATTGGACACCTTTCATCAAGCCTGAAGCTCTTTAGAGAGGAATCTTAAACCCTAGGGGAACCTTTTCTCCATGTGTACAACTAGAAATGTCTCTTGTCTCCATGGCCCTTGAACGAGTTTGTTATTGACAGCATTAATGGCGGTGGCTCAGCAAATTTTCACCATCATATTTTTTCCTCATGTAGCTTATAGGTAGGGTGGCAGGCTGCCGTGCAGGAAGGTTCAAGCTTCCCCAAATCTGTTTCCCTGCCTGCAGTACTGGGGAGTTTCACTCAGAAACTGCCTGAGCTGAAGCTTAAGGGTCTCCTAAAGCTGCCACCTATTCCTGGGACATGGCAGTGTGTTTCCATGAGACTTCAAGCCCTTGGGAGCCTAACAGGGAGGCAGGCAGGCATGATTTCTCCAAGTTCAAAATGCAATTGTCTGCCTCCCTTGCATGTGTATGCACACATTTGCATGTTCTCTGGGGTGATGACTGGAGCAGCCAGGAGTTGTAATTCCAGACCCACAGATTACATTTGCAGGCAAGCTGGGAGAATTGTGCATACACATGTCTGTAGAAAGACTAACACTATTAAGTTGGTTACCCTATTGGAATTGCATTTGCCTCTGATATAAGATGACAAATAACAAAGTTAGTGAAGGTGGATAAACAGGATATAAAATCTCATCAAAGATATAAGAGAGGGGTTGGACAGGATGGACATCTAAAGGTCAAGGCTGTCACTGGGTCAAGTGGTACAAAGTGATGTCAGCCCCTGGAAGGCAGCTATCCAGAAGCCCACGGGTAGAAATCAGCCAAACTCCAGTGATTTCAAAGCAAATTACCTGGATTTGTATGCAGGATTTGGCCCTCTCATTCTCTGTGGTGAAGCTTGACTAGGTCTCTATTTCAAGGTCTCTACTTAATTCTTTTGTGGATTAACATGGGGGAAAAAAAGTGCAGGTATCAGAAGTCTCCAAATCTCCTCACTCTCTTCCTCTCTCCAACATTCCCTTCTTATTTAAAAATAATTTGAAACTATCTCTTTTTGCAAAGGCTTACAGCTAAAATGTTCCATTTGCTGAGCTTTCCGGTGTTCCCCTTTCACTGCTGTCCAGTGCTATAAAATGAATATATTGCATCCCTTCCCAGTTGCCTTAGGAAGCAGTCAAATGGCTGCATTCCTCAACTGATGGATTGGCGCGTTCTTTTCTTGCTTAAGCCCAGACAGTGTTTTATGAGCTTGTCTCATGACAGGCTCGAGACACTTTGAATTGAACAAAATCCTAGTTCAAATCACAAAAGCAGTCTTTAAATTCTACTTCGCTGTTTCTCTACTTTTAAGTGAAATTTTACTTAAACTGGTAAAATTCCTCAATGAAATGTTCAGAGGACTCTCCCTGATTATGTGAAATCTGAAGATGTGGATGTGGGCAGTGCTCCGGAATGAAATGTGCATGTAAGAGCCTTGTGTTGTTTGGGTGTGTTTGTCCATTAATTTGTTCAGGAAGCCTTTGAAGCTTTATCTTGCACTCCAAAGCAAACACGCTTCTGCTAAAATGATCTATGCTACTGGGGATAAAACATCTAATCTTATTAGCTTCCTCTGCACTATGTCTCTCTCCTTGGCCAATGGTTAAACTGCATGATTTAAGTCCGAGAGTTCATATTTTGTTTTCCTGCCTCCTGCAAAAGTTGTGCTCTGTGGTTTGGGATGAGATCCCCTGCCACATTAGCTGTGCCCAGCCAGGGTCAGAGCTCAGGGAATGAGGCAGGATGAGCTTTGATGGTAATGAATCCTTCTTGGCAGAAGAGATCTGTTTGTCTCCTCCATACCAGGGTTTGGCAAAGTGCTTGGACACGCATGGACCTTGAAAAACTCTGATCTTTGAAGAGCTGT
The DNA here is from genome assembly GCA_013399835.1 of Leptocoma aspasia. Lineage (NCBI taxonomy): Eukaryota > Metazoa > Chordata > Aves > Passeriformes > Nectariniidae > Leptocoma > Leptocoma aspasia. The sequence goes on along the minus strand of VXAX01003481.1, from coordinate 2,503,415 downwards.
GTGACTAACAGAACTGAAACATGGGTTTCGTGCACAAGGGCTTGAGCCAAGTTCAGCAGCTCTGAGAGAAGTGGGTCATGTATGCCAGCACCTGTATTTTGCTGTGCCGTCAGAGGGTCAGCAGGGCAAATCTCCTCTGCCCAGTGATGAATTCTGGGACATGGAAATCTTCTGCAGTGGTTGAACAAGAGTGTGAAGTTGGGCTGGAGGGCCTCATGCCAGGAATGGAAGTGACAAGGCTAGGCAGTGCATCTGCCTGCAGAACGCCCACATCTCTCTCCCTTGTTCCTTTGCTGTCCTCAAAGGCTGCTCTTTTCAAGCAGCACAGACAGTGATGCTGCTGCTGCTTCTAAGGCATCCAGAACACCCTAATTTTTGTGTGCAGCCCTGAAAGATATCCCAAAAGTAAACTGAGCTCAGCAGGTCAAGACACGTGGTAGTTTTGTGCCGGACACTACAAGCTCTGAGAGGCTGTAGTATGTATGTTTGTTGTGAAAAGGGCCTCTCTGGTGATGATTATTTTTGTTACAGGCAGAGTTGGCTTTAGTTTCTGTGTGGAAGGTCCAACAATAACAGTGAGCCCTGCTCTCCTGGGGTGAGGGAAATCCAGAGGGGTTTAATCGGCAGGAAATTCAAGTAGGAGAATGCCCTGCTCCTGGCCTAAGGTTTCAGCATGTGCCTGATGAGCTGCAGAGCTGAAAAACCCCAATATGGGTAAAGGTTCCTGGGGCCTGGCTGTTAAATTTGGGTCCTCTGAGTGATGATTGCTTGTTGTGGCCTGGGGGAGGCAGGAGGAAACTTCATCAGGCTGGGTGTCTCCAGCAGATCAGGGCAGAGAAAAGAGGTGTCTGCCTTGTAAAGGGTGAGGAGCTCAGCTGCTGATACCCATCTCCATGGGAAACTTTGGAGTTGTGCACTGTACAATGGAGCATTTGCAGGATTTTGCACCTCATTACCTTCTCTGGGTCTTTTATTCCCATCCCTGTGGCTTGGTTGTCATCCTCTGGTGTAGTTCCCCTGTTGGGGTAGCCCTGCATGGAGGAGGTTGCAGGGATAGTTTATGTTATGGTGAGCCTTAATGAAAAGAGTGGTCTGCAGATTTCCCAACCTGACCGTAGTCTACTCCAACAGTGCCAGGGAGTATTGACCTCCCTAGCCTCCCTTGAGGAGCCCTGCTGCTCTCCTGTGGCCTTGTTGTTGGCACAGCACTCCACTGGCCCCTCTGCCATGTGGACTGGCAGGGGCCCCAGCAGTTTGCTTTCAATGCCTGCATTTTGCTTACTGAGCAACAGGATGCCCCACGCACCTGGCAGACTTGGCTTGTACTTCAGAATTTAATTTTAATTTTATTGAGTGAATTCAGGGCTGGCAAAGGTTGCTGAAGCCCATTAGCTATGGAACACGTCTTGCTTCCAACGCATACACACTGAGCAGTAGCCATGCCACTAACCTTTCCTTTTTTTTTTCTTTTGCATGGATGCAATGCGTGCGTTGGTAAGATTCCATTTACATAGAAGCTTGAGCCTCTACTGTATGCAAAGCAGGCCATATTTTATTCAGAAAGACACTGGTTGGCATGACTGCTGAGTCAAACCCTTTGCCCATCAGTGGGAATGGTGATAGATTTTTTTTGTTCTCATTGCAGATGTTCACCTGCTAGATACCTGTGAGTCAAAAGAGAAAAAGCCCAATAGAGCAATTACAGAGATATTAAAGTAATTTTGCCTCTTCATATAACTCTAAGAAGCCTTTGAGTTCCTGGTATGCTATTGCCTACCATGTGGGCAAGGCAGTGCTGTACTGAAGTAGCCCCCTTCACTTCTATGGACCTCCTTGGGCAGGAATGAATGAGAGGACAAAATATGTTCCTCTGAGAGACGCAGATAAGCTTTCCTGCAGGTGGGAGACTTTCACTGCTCCAGGAAGATGGTGATATTTTCCTGATGATATCTGAACACCCGAGAGATGTGGCTGGTACTCATGTTTACTCGGGGGTTTCACCTGCTTGTCCTGTTTTGCTGGAAAGACCTCAGCTGCAGAGAGCTGGGCTCCAGTCCCTCTCACTCATGCTGTCCTCACTGGCACCAACAGTCTAATTTGGGCACCAAGCTGACCTGAAATTAGGATCAAGACTAGGATTTTCTTTAGCTCAGTCCCACTGAACTGCGATGACCTTGCAGGGCAAGGGAGAAGTTTCGAGGTCAGGTAGAAGTGTGTTTCTGCTCCTGAGTTCATTTGTTGGGGAAGAGCTGGAGCAAGCTGGAGGCTGACACCTCTGTTCACATGACAGTTCCCCTCCAACCGGTTGAGTTGCAAGGGCTCACAGGGTGTTCACGGTATCCGGCATGAGTAAGGGGCTAGCAGCTTCTGAGTGGTGGGTGATGTTGGTGGTATCAGCCTAGCGAGTAGCATGTGTGTGAAAGCTGGAGAGACGGGGAGGGAATCACGAGGTGTGGAAGGATTGACTGTATTTTCATTGTTTCGAGACTTTGCCCTTTCCAAGAAAAATAATCTGTAGCTTGAATATTTTTCTTTGCTGGAGGGGGTGGACATGTGTGCAAACGAGGTGTGAATTTTTATGAGAAGGTGTGAAAGTGCGTACATGAGTGAAGTGTGAATTACATGTCTATTTGTACATTGATGTCAACAAGTCCATGAATTTCTTCTTTCCACGTGAGTGTCTCTTTCTCTCCCTCCCTCTAAACCCACATAAACACATGTGTGGGCAAATATGCCTTCCTGAGAGAAGATATTTGTGCAAGAATGTAGGTTTGTAAATGTTTGTGTGTTGAGCAATCTCTCCTGTGGAACAAAACCAGATGTTTTTTGGTATTCTCAGCTCTTCATGGCAGTGCTGTGTTTTTTCCCCTCGTATTTTTCAGGATACTTACAGGATTATTTTAAGAAAAAGGGAAGGCTGCAGATCTGCCTTTGGGTGTGTGCGAAGAAAGTTATTTTGAAGAATGAATGTGTTAGAGGGCATGAAAAACATGGGAGAAACTGAATGTTTTTTCATAGCAAAGGAAGCCTTGCTGGCCTGTGAAGGGCCCTCCTGTTGCTCTTGTTTTTGCACAGGACACGTGCATTTTCTGCAGGCAGCATGCAGGCAGCAGGTTGTTTATTCAAAGTCCTTTTCTTCTAGGAAGGATTACTGCTGAGGGGTCCTGCCTGACTCCTGCTGCTTGCCCTGGCCCTGGCAAGAGGGCAGTTTGAACACAGGCTGGGATGTCCCTACCAAGAGCTGGTGGACTTGTGACAGCCTGGCAGGGGACACCCCTAGGACCTGGCAGAGGAGCAGAGCCAGACCCACAGCATGGGGCTGAAGCTGTACAATCTTCACTGCTTTGCTTCTCCTGGGTGGTCCTGGGACTTTGCAGTGAGTGATGCTGTGGAGGGAGAGGAACATCCCTCAGGACCAAGGCAGTGGAGAACACCATGGAACACACCCTTTGCTCATGGAGCTGCTGGGATGTGTGGTTACCCTCCTGTATCAAGGGTGGTGCTTCTCTGTGCCTTGGCTCCCCTGGGGGTGTAGGATGTGCTGCAGCCTCCATCTCAGGGCATGCACACGTGGGCCTTCGGAAAACCCACTCGCACTCTCCTGCATGTCCATGGTCCTCTGGGGCTGTGGAGCTAACCTGACAGTGACATCCCATGAGGGTTTGCATCCCACATTGTTCCCAACTGCTTATTGTCAGGGAGGAGGACTTTCCACAATGTGGGACCAGGGTCACCCCCTATGCCTGCCAGCCTGCTCCATGGAAGGACTTAGGGTTTTGTTGGGTTTTGCCCATTTTGGTGGGTTTTGTGTGTTTTGCTGGGTATGAAGAGGCAATACTGTCTTCTGGGGGCAGCTGTTGCAGACTATGGGCCTGGGTGTTGATACAAGGGGGTGTTGGGGGGTAGGGAAAGCAGGACACACAATGGAGGCCCCATGGAGAAAGGGACTTTGGGATTTGTAGTGCATTATCAAGTGACCCTGAGATGCAGATTTTCCTCCCAGCAAGTAATGCAATAATAAATTTGATTTGCAGCATTCATGAGATTAAATGTTTTTTTGATTACAAAATCACCCTCTAGGGCCTGTTCTAGCCCAAAGCTGAGAGAGCTTCCTCTGCTTACCACGCAGCCATTGCCAGCCATTTGTGGGCTAGTCCCACAAAACCACCACTGCTGATTATCTGTGTCTGCAGCTCCAGTGGATGGGTTACCTTGCAAGTCTGCTGAGATGTGTTTGCTGGGGCAAGCGGGCTGGGGAGGGAGAGCATGGCAAATGGAGAGGGGTTTTCATGGGGCGGCAGGCTGGGGCCAGGAAGGATGGGTGCTGTCCTTAGCTCTGCCACACAGTGTGGGTGGGTCTGGGCTCACCAGCATCCCTGACGTGCCTCAGTTTCCTTCCCTGGAAACAGCACAGCTTTCTGCCCTCCTGCAGCTGGACTGAATTTATAGTGTCTAAATTCTGGTGTCTCCTGAGGCAGCTGTGGGAGACTGACAGAGCAGCTTGCAAAGGAGGCAAAAGAAGGGATAAAATGAGGCAGCTCCAGATGATCTGATATCAATCTGTCTCTTACTTTATGGCTCTGTAATTGCCTTGGCAAGAGCATTCATTTCTCTTTTCTGGTCTGTGTGAAATGTGGTATGTAAGTGTGGCAGGAGGTGGAGGGGAAAGGAGTATGTTTGTTCTGCAGAATAATTCTCCTTGCCCAGAGATTAATATCAATATTAGAGTACCAAAGGGATGTCAATGGCCTGGAGAATGGTCTTTATCAGACTACCCCTATCAGTGGCCCAGGGAGACCTGCTGTGCACACCTGGTGCCCAGAGCATGTTTCAATGCCTTGTTCCCTTCTGTGTCTCTGCAGCTCAGCCATGCGGGGGTCGCCTGAACTCCAAGGATGCTGGGTACATCACCTCGCCCGGGTACCCCAATGACTACCCCTCCCACCAGAACTGTGAATGGGTCATCTACACTCCTGAATCCAACCAGAAGATTATCCTCAACTTCAACCCTCACTTTGAAATTGAAAAACATGACTGCAAGTAAGAGCCTTCCTCTTTCTCTCTAGTACACAGTCACCTCCTCTCCCTGCTTTTGCCTAGTGGTCTGGGTCTTGTACTTCGTTCCACTTGAAATCAAGCATCACCCTGAGCCCTCACAGAGCTGTATCTCCTTGCCTTTCCAGAGCAAGGGTTGCCTGTGAGGTTGTAAGACGCTGCTTTGGACACATAGGATGAGCCTACTCTGCAATGAACGTGTAGTTTTTAACTTGGCCTGATGCCACCTGAAAGCAAGACCCAACTGGCTTTCAGCCTGAGCTTGACTTTGGTTAAAAGGCCACTTGTTTTTCTGTGTTGAGGTAGCCTCACTCTTCTTTTAAACCATGCTGGGAGAGCAGAGCAATTTCCTGGTGTGTAACTAGGCAGAGGTATGGCAGAGAGCCCTGTGGCTGGAGACACAGATTCAGGCCATGTGAGGCAGGAGGCTTGGTGGTCTGAGCTGTTTGGGCTTGATCTGACTTCCCATAGTGCTTTTTCTGCCGTGTTTAGTAAACTGGGGAGGTGGGGTTTTTTGCCTTTTTTCCCCTTTTTCTTCTAAGAAAGGACCCAGAAACTAGATGTCTGGCAAAAACAATTAACAACTAGTAAAGAATAATTAATGGCATCAAAGGGCACCATAAAAGGCTGAGTTAATAACATGGTCTCAGCAGACATATAAACCTGTGGGTTTCATCTGGAATCCACAGTCAGCTACAGGGATGCCTGAGTGTGAAGTAGCTTGGGGTCTCCTAAAACAGGCCTGACATAGTCCTGCTAGATACACTGGTCCTGTTGATTAAAAGGGGGTTGCATATGGAGAGGGAAATTCTGTTTGTAAAAAAGGACAAAGGAACAGGGGAAGCATTTATAGGGCTGCAGAATCAGTCCTGTGGAGAACAAAGAATTCAGCATGGGTTTGATGATGTACTGAAGGTTATGAAGTGCAGAGCTGGATCCTCAGCTATCATAAATCAGCATAGCTCCTCTAACTCTAATGAAGGTGTGCTGATTGATATCATTGGGGATCTTGTCACCCCCTACAGATAAAACCTGGGCTAATAAGGCTTTGAACACCATGAACTCTCCCTGAAGTCACTGTGTGTGCAAGGTGTTTAGCGCTTTGCAGGATCAGGCCTGTGTATAAAGAAGGGAGAAGGTACAGAAAGGCTTAAAGTGGGCATAGATGAACACAACAAGGCCTTGCAGTGGATGTGAGAATGATAGTTGTTATCAAATTTTATTCTTCTTGCATAGGCTGAACTGCACAGCCTCCTCATAGCTAATGCAGTTGCCCCAAATTCACAGTAATAAAAGCTGTATAGGCCCACATTTGGAGTCTGAAGAGTATGCCATATGTACTGGCCAGGACAATGTTGTGTGCAGGGCAGGGATCAAACTGGGCAGGAGGGACTCCAGCTTCTGCCTCTTCAAGGTCTCAAGCAAGCAAAAACAGGTTGGTCAGAGAGCTGGAAATCCCCATGGGTACCAGGCTTTTCCTCCACCTGTAGGAAGATGCCAGTTTTAGCTCTGAGCATCTTGTGCGACTTTTGCTGTGTTTTGCTGCCTGTGAGAGAGCCTTGTCTGGTCCCAAGCTGCAGGTGGTGTGTTCAGTAGGACTGCCTGAGTGCTGGGGGTGTTGGTTATCCCTTTGCTACTTTCTGCTTTACTGTGGCAATCTTCTGAGTGGCTTCTGTGTGGTCTCACTATATCTCTTTTTGCATGTACATGCACAAGGGAGCCTTTCTTAAAGTGAAATACGGTTTATCCACTGTGCACTTGAGCTTCTGCTGGCCACAGCTGTGAGCTGAGAGCCACACTGACTTAGGGTGCCTGCTCTCTTGAGCCAGCACTGAATAGGAGTGGGTTTGAAAGAGCTTCATGGACAGTGCTTGATGGGAAGCGTAACAGAACAATGAAAACAATGCATGATAAACATGGCCTGAAAGAAATGGACAGGAATGAGATTTTTTTTAAGTGACTGACCAGAAGGAGGCAAATATGGACACTGTGTAAAGCTTGAGCATTAATACATTACAATACATTAATAATAGGTGACCATCTAGTGATAAATCTCATCTGAGTGTCTGAGGGTTTTTTATGAAGAAGCAAAGACCTCATTGCAGCTGCAGGTGTGAACCTTAACAGGAACAAGAGATCAGCATCAAAGACAGAGCCCTCCTTTTGACATCTCATCATTAATATAGAGCACATTCACATCAAGGTGACAGGCAGATGGACTTCATGAAGGCACTCACTCTCTGGGCAGACAAGGTCCCCTGCTCTGGTGTTGCTACCTGGCAGCTATTGGAGCAACAATGGGGCTAGCCTGTGCTTCCAGCTGCCAGAGGTAAACACCATAACCCCTTCCTCCATTGCTTCTTCTTTCAACGTTTCATTTTACCTTATTAGGCTAAAGTTTCTCCCTCATAAAGCATAACATTTACATTCCTAAAACCCATTTGGAAGCTGACAAAAATGTCTCCAAAAGTCTTTTTAGTTTTACTGTGTCCCTTCTGGCCTTCCTTGTATCTGATTTGGATTTCTCTTTGGGACAGGAGGCATTTCCTCCTGTGTTTTGTATGGTGCCTAGCACCCTGGGGATCTCTGAGGAAAGGTCAGTGACTTCCCCTTGGCCAGAAGCTGGCTGGAAGGGGCCTATGAACCTGATGCTGCCTAAATGCCAGAGCAAGAGCTGGCTGCAGAGAATAGCTTTGGCAGCCTGGAGGGCTGAAGCATCAGCCAGGGATGGCTGCCCAGGGTGGCAGCCAGAGGTGGCTGCTCAGTGCTGCTTGTTGCTGTTGTTTTCTGGAGGCACATCTGGGCTTAAATTTTTCAGTTGTGTCCAGCTGCATTAAGTAACAGCACTCTATCACCACCATCATGAAAGGAGTAATTTGGTGTAATTGAAGCCCCAGACCATCTCTCTCTGAGTGCGGTATCTGTGCTCCAAGGAAGTGTCTTACTTTGGGAGCATGCTAGGTTAAGAAAATTGGCTTCCTCCTGCAGTTTTGGCTGTTGTGCCCCAGCAGGGATCCCTGTGGCAGGGAGGGTGGGCATGCTGTGATGGAGTACGGGCCTGGGCCATTGTTTGTGCTGTCCTGCAGCTGTGGGGCCACAGCAGTAATGACAGAACCAAAAGGGAAGTTTGATGCTCTGATAAAAGTTCTGCCGAGCTATTTGGAAATGATCATCCTAGTGCCTGGCTGTTTGTTCCCGCCTGTGCTGAGAGTGCAGCTGCAGCTCAGGTACTGCACCCCATGTCATTGGTGTCTGTTCAATGAACAGGGAAGTGGCATCCAGTGGAAAAGAGCAGGCTGCTGCTGTGGTGAAATGTTTCCACTTCTGTGTAATATGGGGGTTGCTGGCCAGTCTTGGCATGCTGGGGTTTATATGGGATCCCAGGAGTGACCTCAACCATTTGCAATAGGTGGGCAACAGGGACAGCTATACCCCAGCTTTTGCAGTCATGTAGCTGAGCTGTCCACTCCTTCTTAATTGCCATTTTGCTGTTCTGTCTGCTCTGCTTACTTGGAAAATCCAAGTCCAAAACCTCAGCTATGCATGAGTCATTGCATTTATGACCAACCACCTTTTCTGTTTGTACCACCCTCCCGCTGCTGGTCTTCTCTTTGGACCACTAAAAGCTCCCTCCTGCATTTGGCTACTGACTCTGCCACCCCAGCCACACTCAGCTGACCCTACCAGAGAATTAGGCTGGGCGGGGCACACGCAGCAGACACTCCCTCCAGGCTGCAGTGGACACGCTCGGGCTTCCTCTGCCAGCAGAAGACCTTCCAGCTGAGTCATAACATCTGCTCCAGAGGAACAGTGTTTTAAAAAAGCCCGACTGGTAGTCAGGCCATGGCAGTGGATTTTTCTGCAGCCATTTCCAACACATGCTGCAACTGGGTTGCAATCGGTGGGATCCCTGCCTGGGAAGGAGTTAGGGGACCGCTGCCGTGGCTCGCAGCCCCCTCTGGTGGCACATGCCAAATGCTGGCGAAGGTTTCTGGAAACAGGGGCCGGGGACTCCCAAAATAGGCTGGAGATGGCAAACTGGAAATGGAGCTGCAGTCAGGCTCTTCCTACTGACTTCGGATTGCACTGTAATACCCAGAAGGTTTCAAGAAACAGGAACTAGGGCCGCTATCATGAGGAAATTTATGCAGTGATCGCTGTGATCTCATAAGTGCCCTAATGGTGTCAAGAGAGTTGAATCAAGCACAGCATCCTGATGTGTGCTGGATACAGGGCAGGCATGGCAGGAGGAGACACATCTGCTCCCAGCTTGAAGGGCAGAGTGAACCAAGATTTGGCCGGGGAGACAGCACGCTCCTAGTGCCCATCTCACAGAGCACTGCTGGCCAGGGGACACTGGCAGCAACATGCTGGTGTTGCATGCCACAGAACAAAGGGTGAGACATGTGGCTGGGACAGCCAGTGAAGGCTTCTTATGGCAGCATGGCCATCTCCTGAGCGTCCAAAAAGCTGGGCACTGGAACAAAACAGCTCTGCATTCTTCCTAGACAGCCACAGAGATACTGGCTCAAATTCCTTTGAGCTGAGGTGGCAGGCAGAGCTGCATCCAGACCCAGTACCCACAGCCAGGCAGGCAGCTGGGGGCTGCAGCATTCAGCCTGCCTCTCTTGCCATCTCCTTCAAACAAGAGCATAATATTGTGAGAAGCCATCCTTCCATCAGTGAAGGTTAAGAGTAGACAAGGCAGCAATCATGGACAGCTAATTAGTAAATGCTTTGAAAAGTATGCATAATTAGCTTATTAGCAAACATTTTAGAAACAATGCAGTTCATCTTGTGATTGGCAAAATGCTTAGGAAAGAGAAATACATTTGGAGCACTAGAGAATGCCAGGGATTGGAGGGGTTCTTCACTAGGATGCGAGGGGAAGTGACTGCATCTCCTGAAGCACTGGGAGAGTCGAGCTTTAACTTTGCAGTGGGGGGAAGTCAAAAATGAGATGTTAAGGAAGGCATTTGCTTGCTCATACATTTGTGGCATGGGTAGCCAGAAGCAACATTTCTAACACAGGAAATTATTCAGTCTGGGTAACATGACACTGCAGCTCAACTTGTCTTCAAATGAGCTTCTAGTGTTTTTTAACTCCATCCAGCATCCGCTATATGGTTCATAATTCCCATCAAACCCCGGTCATTTTCCAAAATGGAACATCAGTGAATGGGCTATCTCTGACAGTGAGACCAGCCACATGAGTTAACAGCTCAAGGTCGTTCACATCCCTCTTCTCTGCTTGCTCTGTGGCTGTGCTTCTCTATGCCCCAGAGGGACAGGTCCAGTCCAGGCTCTGCAGAGGGTGGTGGCCCCAAATACACTCCCATGGGGTCTCCTATGACCCTCCAGCTCACTGACATCCGGTGCATAGGAGTCAAATCTAATTTTGCATCTTGTTTCCTGTTGGCATGATGACAAATAGAGGGCCAGCTGGTGACACTGGGAACAATAGGATTAGAGACAGAGACCTCTCCCCCTCTTTCCTGCTGTTGAGGAGGAGCTGGTAGTGGTGGTGGTGTACTCGCTTCTTAGTCAGCCTCTGTCCAGCGAGGGAAGGAACAGGACCCAACAGCATCTGGAGAGGGAGCAAGCACAGGGCTGGCTGTGGTGACTCCTGATTAAGTGGATTCAGAATTCAGCTAAAAGTGTCAGAAACATGTGCCTTTTTTGAGCAAGCACTGTAAGCTACACTCCAGCTCTAAATCCTTTGCATCTTTGCAGACCCTGCTCAGTGCAGATGCTGTAGGATAGGGGTAGAGCAATCCCACTGGAATGCCTGATAACCACGGTGTTGAGGTGCTCCTGCTTTCAGTAGAGCCTGAGGCCCTTGACTATCTTTGCAACAGTGCTCCAGCCCACGATGTGACACCAGGTGACACCCTTCACAGAGGCTCATCCCAAATAGGTCTCAAGAGCCTAAATAAATGTCTGTGGGACTACGAGTCTTGGTCACTTTTTTTGTGTTGTACAGTGGGCTTAGCAATGCTGTTCTACATCATGGGTTTGTTGTCTGGATGCAGGAGTTTGAGGGTTTAGTGAATGTAAGGGGAGTGCTAGATTGATATTAAAAAATTATCCATGTTTTGTTAAGGACTAGATGCAAAGCCCAGTAAAAGAAATGTGAGATTTTACCTTGATTTACATAGGAGCTAGTTTAGCCTTTTAATTAGCAACTGTTTGACTTAGCTACTTGCACCCTTTTTAATGGATATAATCTCTATTGTCAGGCTGTAACAAGAGACTGGCAGACTCCCCAGCAAATATCAGTTCTGGGAATTGTGAGATTTGGGTTCTTCCCCTTCCCTGCTACTGATTTACTGTTTCTGCCTTGGTGAATCACTTAAAATTCCCTGTGTTATAAAGAAAAGAAGATCTGGGCATCTGCAGGCATAAAGCCCAGTCTAGATAGCAACAGTGCAAAGCACACTCCCTTCCAAAGGCTGCTGAGCAGCAGCATCACACAGGAGTAGGTCAGAGTGCAGCAGAAGATGACCAGTTCATTCTCAGTCTTTTCTGGCTGGGTGTGAATTCTGCAATTAAATATGAATGCACAATAAAAAAGAACAGACTGCAAAGAGCAGACTGAAAAACAGAAGAAATTTGTGGTTGCTTTTGGCCAGAACTCAGCACAGAACATATTTGAAGGAATTGGGGGAGGTTAGGTTTTAGTCTGAGGCAAGTTCTCAGTTTCCTTTAAATCAGGCGACTGCACACCACCATTGAATGGCAACGTAATAATATGTTGCAAACCACAGTCTGGTGATCCTGGAATTCCTTATAAGTTAATAGCAGTCATGGTCCACTAATCACAGCTAGGATGTTTTAAGCAACTGTCTTTGATATATCAGTTCAAACACACCATAGAAAGCCTTCCTTATGCTGGCTTAGTGAGTAGATCAGGAGATCACTAGAAAGAGTGAATAACCTAAGGTTTTTCTGTTGGTTTCCCACCCCACCCCACTGCTAATCCCAGGGAATTCTTGAGATCTACGTGCAGCCTTAGTGAGCAATGACAGTACGGTAGTATGGTGTGGTTTTAAAGTAACACTGGGTCAGACATGGAGACATTATTGTTTAATGAATTCCTAGAAGCAGAGCCTGAAGCAGTGAGGTCTGACAGTAGAAATCCTCTGCCAAAGACTTCGTTCTGTTACAAATGGCACGGAAACTAGCAGGGTGGCTGCTCATGTTATGTGACTGCCCCCACCTTCTTGCAGCAGTACAGAAGACACTGTGTGAGGAATCTTTTGAGGTGGAGTTCTGCTCTCCTGAGACAGGGAGTGCTCATCCACTGGTGGTGGGAGAGCCCCTGTTCTCAGCCCCGTGCCTGCCGAGGCCATGCTGCATGCAGGGTGTTTGCATGGGAAGTGTTCCACGTGTTAGAAACCTCCAGGGAAACCTCAGAGCTGGGGTTGTTGATGGATGTCCAACAAGGAGAAGTGCCCCCCCTCCACCGGCAGCACGAGAGTTTGAGGCATGTGCTCAGCTTCCTTCCTCTTCTGTGAGTGTTGGTATGAGGCTTCATTTACATTGTTATTTTGCAGTGAGAAGGAAGGTGTAATGACTGTCTCTTTGGTAATACTGGTGTTTGGCTGTTAATCATGGGTGGGAACAAGGTCTGGGATCTCTATCAGCAGAGGGGACTGACTCACCATTGATCTATGTTCACTGCATCTTGTTGAAGTTTTTTGACCCATTTGATTTCTTAGGTTTTCTTTTGTGAAAACCCTCTGATTTTTCTGCCATTCTGGAGCAAAACATCTCTCTGTCTTTAAATATGGCAGATGGGGATTTCTTCAGATGTCCAACAACTCAATTGAAGGAGACCTCAGGAGACCTCTCCCCTTCCCTGTCCCCCTTCTCAGCCTGTCTTTTCATCTGCAATCTGGAGATGTAAGGGCTATAGTAATAGAGTGTCAGAGGAAGTAATTGATTCATCACACGCAGAGAGAGGATCTGTTGCCTTCAGTGTCAATGGAGCTGAACCACAGCCTGGAAGGGTGAGGGAGGCTTGTAAACACTCCATGGCTGAGCTGGCAGGACAAAGCAGACACATTGCCACGGCTGAACGGGAGGGTGACACAAGGGTTGCTTGAAAGAAAATCTTTCTGAACAAAGCAGTGTCAGTGTCCTTGTTTGTGGGAGAAACAGGGACAGTCCCATCCCCCTGTCCCCAGAGCACATTAAGGAGAAAAGGTACCTACCAGCCTCATGCAGCATCCCATTCCCTTGCTTCTGTCTCCCTCTTCTATCTTGACGTGGCTGCCTCTCTGACCTGCTGTCCTGGGCTGGGCTGAGCTCATCTCAGGGGTACCAACCAGCCCCTGCCAGCAGCTAATTCCTCCCACACCCCCAGATAGTCCCTGCTGTCAAAGAGAACCATGTGGGAGGTCACTGCTGCTGCCAATGCACAGCAAGGTGTGGCACGTGCGTGGCACAGCACTCGCCCTCGCTCAGGCATTGACTGTGCTCAGACTTGGCACCGTTTGGTTCAGATGGCTATTGAGCTGCAAGTGCCCATATCTTCAGGAGAGTAGGAGATGCTGTGCTATGCAGTAAGCAAGGAGGGATCAGGAAGGTTTGGTGCACTGTTTGCCTCAGAAATAGCTCTTGCTACAAGCTGGCACAGCTAAATTGTGGGAATGCCCAAATAGTGGAGGCTGCAGGCCAGTCTTGGCAGCAAAGCTTTACTCACTTGTGCATCAGCTAAGGCAGGATCTGGGCTGTGAACAGGCTGTCTGAGAAAATGCAGGGTCAGAAAGTCATCCTATGGTGGGCCAGTCCCAGGGTGACCATCCATCATTAATGAGGGATGTAGACAGCCAGGAGGGTGAGGGTGGGCTGGTCGGGGCTCTGTTCTTACAACCTCCTTTATACAATTGGTGCTTAACGAGGTGTTTATTTCAGTTTTGTGCTGAAAAAAGTCAGTGCAAATGAGTGATAGTGGAAAGCCCAGCTACCAAGCTCTGATCCCTATCTGATCCTAGTTTTTACTCTTTCCTTTTGCTTTTCATTGTTCGTTGTCTAAGGCCATGACTGATACTGCACCAGCAAGGTGTGATGGGACATCACTCGCTCCTCTGGGAATAGGGCTGGCACACTAGGGCATGTGAGCATTCCCATATATAATCACCCTAGAACTTGGACAGCCTGATTTAAGCTCATCTCCATCTATTGCCTGGGCTATCAGACACTGGATCCCATCAGAAAAGGGAAATCTGTCCCCCCACTGCAAAGAGATCAAAGTGATCATTTGCCCTTGCCTCCTGCCTGCTCCACTGCTTTTTTTTTTTTTTTTTTTTTTTTT
>VXAX01003481.1:2418278-2488398 GCA_013399835.1 Leptocoma aspasia | reverse complement strand
CCCCCACCAGCCTAGCTCTCCCCCTGCTGCCATTGGATTTTTGTCATTTTAGTCACTGAAATCCAGTGAAATCCCCTCAGATTCAGAGCAATTATAGCCCATTTCTCTCTGTTGTTGCCAGAGTCTGTTATTTCCATAAGGGCAAAACAAGGGCAAGCTCTGTGAGCATCTTTTGCCTCAGCATAGGCAAAAATGGCCCCAAAAGGTTCAGACTGAGATCAGATTTATCTCTGCCTTGTTCAGACACCCAAAGCCCAGGTCTAGTCAGTGAGAGTGATTTAAAGTACTTCTGTTGTCAGTGCAGAAGAAAACAATTAATCCCATCCCAAGCTGGATGTGAGAAATCTGCTTCCACTGAGAGTAGAGGACATTTAGTTGGCTAAACCTAGATGTGGTACAGGCTTTTTAGTTCTGTGCACAAATCCGTATCAGGTCCTGTGTCTATGAGGACTGATTCTCTTCTCACACCACGATAAATTAGGAGTGATTACCCTTAAAATGATGAGTTACACATGTGTAAAACCAGTTCAAGTCAAAGGAGAATCCAATTCATCTGCTGTATTTATAATTAATTACTCTGATTAAGGGCTGGCAGCTAAGATCAAACTTCATTGCTCTTGTTTCATCAGACAACAGTGGTGCTTGCCTCTGCTATCATGGTTGTAAAAAAAATCATTTTAAAGCCCTTAGTAGCTTCTGGAACAATTTAACCTTTGACAGGTATGTCCTGCAGTTGCTCAAGATGGTGTAAACATCACAGAAAAGTTATTCTGTCTTTCGCAATGTAACCACCCATGAAACAAGGATTTGGTTGGAAGGTGGCGTACAAAAGAGCATGAAGATGGGTGGTGACACAGAAAAATCTACTAAGCCAGCTATCGTGTAATGGACATTTATTCTAGCACCTCTTGATTGCACAACAAACACAGAGATGCTGATTCACCATTTCTTAACTATCTGTGTACTGCAACTGCTATTTAATTTCTAAGAAACTGCCTGTTCTTAGAGGATGTTGAAAAAACCTTATGCTTTTTATAACAATTTCTGAGAAATAAACCTCCCACCACCTTTTCAAAGGGGGAACAATTGCATTTAATAGCTGCCATAGTGGCTAAGCACAGGCCTTCCTCAGCTACCTGCAGAATATTAACACCTGCCAAATTTCACTAGAATTGCAGTTTCTATTCCTCTCCTCAGCAAGTGCATTCAAGACACAGTGACATATGGTTCAAGCAGATCAGAGGTCTTGAAGGCCCAAGTCAGCACTCGGCATTCCCAAATTTAGGGTTGCTGGCATGCAGTCTGTACCTATTTGTCTCCCTGTCTATCTAGGCTAGATTTCTCCAATATAATATAATCTCTCCAGTCAAGACTGGCTTCTATTCTTGGCTGTGCTGCAAACTTCCTGTGTGACCTTGGGGCAGACACTGCTCCTCTCTGCCTTCCTACCTCCCAGGGTCTCATGAGAATCCCATCATTACTGTTTGCCAGCTGCACTCATGAGCCCCATGGAAACGCCTATAAATAATAGCTCCAAATTAAACATTGGGAAAGTTCAGGTTAGATCCTTGCCTCTCTCTCCAGTCCTGGCAAGCACTGGAAACTGGGTTTTGCTGAGCGCAAGTCCTCACCTACTTCAAATCATAGCTCTAAAGAGAGACTGAGAAAGCTGCCAGCTGGGTCAGAGCTTGGCCAGTCCTCCTTAGGCTTTGAAGCAAGGCTTGCACAAGTTTATGTATTCAGAGGACTCATGATACAGCTGTGAACATATGAACAATTTGTTATTCCTGTTTCTCCCCATCCTAAGCTGATGTCCCTGTAATGCCCTTGAAGCATGTTTCAGGGGGGAAGGACTCAGCATCTCTTGGGACCTAGGGATGAAGGTCAACAAGGTTGTTGATTTTGTGTTCAGCAGTACGGGTCACTAAACTGTTTGTGTTGAGTGTCCCTCTGGAGAGGAGCACCCAGAGGAATGTCACAGGCTTTCTGGTGCCGCTCCCCAGATAGGTTGTAGCATTTCTAGAGCTCAGCAGTGCCTGGGTGGGCCCCTGGGAGGTCTGTCCCGGCCCCAGGGGATCATAGAGACTGCTCGATGGTCAGGGAGCAGATTAGCTATTTTGCAGCAGAAAAGAACTGAAAAGCTGGAGGTCTTCTCATAATCACTACAGCTGGGGCTTGTTTGCCTTTGTTGCACCTCACTGGGGGAGCCAGCAGTAAAGTGACTTAGGAAAAATAGAAAGGAAAGCCTGGGAAGCAGAGAGGTTGACTAGGGGAAAAAGCAAGCAAACAAGCATGAATAATACAGGCTGTAGAAGTGCTTTATATTTAGTTTATAAAAGGTCTCTTAACATCAGCAAAGCACTTTCTACTAAAAAATCTGTAATAAAAATGCAGCAATATTTGTAAGCATTGTACATTTTTCATTTCATTCTGTTAAACAACTTGAAGAAGACCATCTAAGCCTTGTATTTCCCGTCTTTCTCAGCCTCCATTGTCTGGGCAGTTAAAAGCACTTCAGCATTGCCTCCCAGCCTCAAAACTCCCTGGTGAAAAGCTGTTTGAGGTGGTTTCAAACCAACTCACTGGCATTCTCACTCAAGTGGCAGCTCAGAATATCTTGCCATTGTGCCATTGGAGGAGCAGCCAACTGTGGTCACCTTCCCTGCAAAAGAAGAGTTGGTTAATCAATTCGTTATACTTATGGGTTACAGAGGTTGCACCCTGCCCTCACATGTTTATGCTTGGCTTGTTGGAGCAATGCCTAGGTGCAGAGAAGTGGCCATGAAATGTGCTTGGAGATGGCAGCTTTCCCAGTGGAGGTAATGCCAGAGAGGTCAGCCCACAAGAATGTTGGTACATGTTGACTGAAACAATGGATTTGGTTATATGAGTGAAATGCAAATTGCTGGGCACTGTATGAGACAGTTTGGACACCATTGCAGCATAAATGTGTCCCACCCAGCTGTGCCCTAGGCTGTAGTTATCTGAAAATGAAATGGTTAGAGTAGAAAGCATGGTTGGGTTTTCTTCCTTACAATTTTTCTTCTTGTTTTTCACAAGGGAAGAAGAAAGTCTAGAAACCATGCTTAAACTTAACAGGAGCAAAGAGTTGGCCAAACTGGATTGTAACATGTCCAGTGACCCAGAATGAGGAGAGTGGGGTTTATCAGTTTGTTTGTTTGTTTGAGGGCCAAGGCATGGACATGACTAAAGCGCATGGCTCCAAAAGAATTTGTGGTGAGGATTAGCTGGCATTCTTGCTGAAGTTTGGAAGTTTAACAGTTTTAATTTGATGTCTTTGGTTTTTCATTTTGAAAGCCTAAAGCTTAGTTGCTGTGATGGAGAGGAAGTATGGGCTCCTGCTCATCTGGGCAGGTGCTCTCTCCTAAGTGTAATACTTCCCCAATTCACACTCTGTTTATATGACCCAAAGAAAAGGTTTTGCCTCATGCAGAGCAGAGGACTTGGCCAAGATTTTTTAACTAGGGAAGAAAACTCTTACACATTTATATTAGTTTTACATTTGGCAAAAAATGATTTCCTGACCTTCTCTTAAGGGCTTTTTTCAGTTGTTTTTAACATTTGATTTATTAAGGATTAGTTCCAGTATGAGAAAGCTAAGTTAGATGCTTGAATGAAGCCAAATAGGGCTTAATTTAAAGAGGCAAATATTTCCTGATGATTTACTTACTAGATTCATTCTTTTAATTTTCCATTTGCAGATTGCCCATGAGCAGATTGCAATATTCCCTAATCGTATGTATTATTGGAAGTCTGTCACCCATTCAATAAGCAAAAATTTCTTGCTCCAGAACTTGCTTCTGAAATCCCAGGGCTCCTACAGAACTGGGTGGCTTGAGGAGACATGTGGACAGCACTAGGATATTTGCTGTGCTGGCTACAGCAGAAGCTGTGATCATTGCAGTCAAGCAGCTGAAGCCATGTACTGTGTTGGCAAGGTACAACCCCATGAGGACACAAACAGATGTGATTCCCTGGGATGCAGTTAACCTCTGCCTGTGCATGAAAATGGCACCTTTTACAGTCCACTCCATTAACTGTGTTTTGCCAACATTCATGTTTTTGCCAAATTAATTTTTTGCCACATACTCACAATTTCACTAGTAGCCAGTAGTTCTGCGGCACAGATGTGCACTTCAGATGTGGAAGGGCCGCAAGCACACTGAAAGCAAGTAGTTATTTAAAGAACAAAATGTCCCTGCTGTTTGCTCAGTCCTACTTTAAACAAATAGACAAACAAGGAGGAAAAAATTCTACTTAGAAGAAGCACTAACACTGCCTTCTATGTTCCTCCTCCCTGCAGAGATGGTAGGGTGAAGCCACACATGATGGACATTAGTGGGGTCACACAGGGTGCTGCTGACTGGTGTCAGGGTAATAAGGGGTCACAAGGTGATAGGGGCTAGGCAGAGCTGAGGAGAGAGCAAGGGGCGCAGATCTTCATTTGCATTGTGTGTCCACACACCAGCTGAGCCAAATGCTCTTCCTCTTCAAGTGCCACTTCTCGAGACCGCTTGGATTTCACCTTGGCCAAGCCAATTGAGTCTGTAATGAAGTTAAAGGCTGGGTGATTGCAGCTAGTTGAGTGCTCAGTCCAGCATAGACAGGATATTATCTGCAGGCATTTTGCTTCTGGCTCTCAGCCTGATTTAATCCCAAAAAGGAGTGAAACCAAAGCCGCCTGGGCCATCTTTCTTTGTGGAGGAGCACACTAAGTCCCTGTAAGTTTGTTTTGAGGTGGTTGCTTGCTGATATGTGCTTTGCAGAACAGGAATGAGTCACATGAGGATCATTCTGTATCCAGCAAGCTACTTCTCCTTTCAACTCTCCATTCCCAAACAGAAGATCTTGTGACAAAGAAGAAAGGCAGATTCCAGGCAGCCTGGAAATACTTTTTTCCTCCCTGGCCCCTTAAGAAGAGTTGTAGCATGTTGTTGAAACAGGTTGATACAAAGCAAATAAACAGTCCTAGAGAGATGGTCAGTTTCTGTAAATAGCAGCGTGCTGGCCAGAGAGGAGAGGAGCGGGAGAACGTGGGTGTTAGAAGGCAGCTGAAGAACAAGATGTACACGTAAAAGCTGTTTGTTTCTTCCCAGCACGCACAGCCTGATACTACTACCTTGCCTACGCATGGCCTAGAAAATATGAAGGGATCTGTGGCAGTTTCACCTTCCAGCCAAGCTTTGCAACAAACTTTTGTCTCTGCACCATGAGGCAGTTCTTCTAACCCTACACGTTCCTCCCCCAGACCAGTCAGATATCCACGCCGGTGGGCAGGTGGAACATCTTCAAGTAGGGTTTAGCAAAGGTAGGTTGCAGTTACAGGGTGTACAAGGTCAGCAATAATGAGTATGGATACCCAGCTCTTACACAAAACTTCTCATCCACAGAAAATCTTCATTAGCACTTAATAGAAGAGGATTAATATTAATGTTTAATATGTGATGTGAGCTAAGTGCGTGTACTTGCCATGCTTGCTAAAGGACCAATGGGGTATCAGTGCACAAAAGAGCTAGCTGCTCACATGGATTTAGCACAGTCTCACACTTGCTTCAAGCTTGGCCAAATCCCACATGGTTACTGGAATAAAGTGAGCTCTGCCAAACAGCACAATGGCACTTCAGAAGATAGGTCAGGGGAGGAGAGCAGCCCCAGGAGAGTTGTATCTGAGCTTCTTCCATGCCAAACAAGTTTTGTGGAAATGGAGGTAAAGCGTGTCCTAAATTTTGCATGTTGGCTGTGAAGGTGAAGCAGATGTATGTGGAACAAATTAGTGATGTGAATGACAGCAGAGGAAAGGACCTAAACGTAGTCAGACAAAAGAGAAAAAGTGTTTTGGGCTCTGTGGTGTGGTGTGAATTAGAGACTCCCAGGTATCTGTCTGGAAGACGTTCTGTGAAATATTCAGATACCAAGAGTGGTTTTTGTTTGTGCCTGACATCCTGAGGCACCTCCCTGACAGATGGTTTCCCTGCCATTTCACCTGCCTCCGCAGGTACGACTACATCGAGATCCGCGATGGGGACAGTGAAGCAGCAGACCTGCTGGGCAAGCACTGTGGGAACATTGCACCTCCTACCATCATCTCTTCTGGCCCCTCTCTCTATATCAAGTTCACCTCAGACTACGCACGGCAAGGTGCCGGCTTCTCTCTGCGCTATGAGATCTACAAGACAGGTGAGTGTCTGAGTCAGTGCCTGTCTCCCAGACTTTGATTTGTTTGACACAATTATCTTCTTCTGGAGATGCCTTTGACCACCTTTTCAATGTGATTTCTAGCATATTTTCCAGAGATAAAGGACTTTTTTTTTTTAATTTAAGCAAGTCTGTGCATCATGTTTCCAAGAAGGTAAAGATGTTAGTGGCACATGACAGTGCATTTTTGGCTCACAGTGTGGCAATTAAAGCAGGGTTTCTCCTTAAATGCTCCCTTGTATTTGAGGACTAGGATCATATATCTTTATTCCCTGACATGTGCAGAGCTTGTTAGGGCTAAAGGGGGATTTTCCCTCTGTTAGAAGTGCATGGAGCTCCCCCTCCTGTGGAGTTGTGATTCAGGGTTGATCAGTGATGCTGTGTTTTCTCTCCATGGATGTGGGGTTTGTAACTGGGGAGCTCTAGTTTTCAAGTGATTGCTGCCAGCAATGCTGTCAAAGTCTGAGGCAGCACCCTTCCAGGCTGATATAAGAGGAACTGTTCATAACTCTGTTTAATACCTAACTATTATTGAGGAAAGAAAAATCCACTCAAAGCCCTTTTAGTAGTGTCTGTGTCTAAATATTTGCCAGAATTTTGTGCCTGGAAAGAAAGAGGCTTGCAAAAATAGCCTGTGCTCTGTGTGCATGTGAGAGAGGTGTGCCTGCATGCTGAGGGAGCAGGAGAGTGTTTGCATGGGCACGCGGCGCCTGCCCTGTGCCCGCATTCCTTTGGTGATGTGTTGGAAGACAGCACACATGGCTTTCAGCCGTTGCATCCAGCACCAAAAAAAAAATGTCTGTGCCATGGGAAGAACCAAAAAGGAGCACAACAGGGTTGCTTATCCAGCCTCTCTAAAGAAAAGATGGGGAGCACAGGCAGCAATGCCCAGGGGTCCTGGCCCAGCTGTGCAGCAGGCAGAGGTGCACAGACAGCCCACAACCTGGCCATAGATAGATGTGAATGTGGAGACTTTGCTGCAAGAGAATGACACTCCCTAAATTCCTTGTGCATCAATGAGGACAGGACATGTGTGAAGGTTCAGGTGGATGAGGAAAGTGCTGTTGATGGGTTGCCTGGACTGCATAACTGACCATTGAGCTGTTGTGCAACCAGCTGACTGTCACTCTATTGAGCAACACGAAACGCAGAGACAAATGCAGCCACACCCGAGAGAAGGCAAAGAAGAGAGAAACTTTATTTTGGTTTTCCCATTATATAGGGTTCTGGAAACGACCATCGATTGGAAGGTGAAGCTACCACCTCTCCAACGACACTGGTCAATGACAAAGTCCATCAAACCTTTCTCCTCCCAGGAGAAGGAATGAAAAACAAAAAGACAGTTAGAAAAACATGTGCATGTTTACAAAAAACAGCATGAGAAACTCCATCACAAGAATGAAAACATCAGAAGGCTGAAAAATGAGAGTGACAGCTGACCAACACTGTTTGTTTATGGTTAGGATGCAGATTAGTCCTGAAAGTGTAGTGATTCAGCCAGATATTGGGGTTTGCTAAGGCCAGTTGCCATCAAGTGAGGATGGCAAAGAATGAGGTGGGAAGACCCACCTCAGCCCCCCTTGCCTCTCTCTCCCTGCTCACACCTCCTGTGAGCCCAGCAGGCTGTGCTGGGTTGTGCCTGACCTCACACTGAGTCCATGCCCTGACTCAGGGCACGAGGCAATGTGGGGTGGGCCAGCGGGCTGAGGCCATGCTGTGGGAAGGGATGGCAGGCAGGAGCCCTGTTGGTCTGGCTGGGAGCCAGTAAGGGACCAAATCTATGAGGAAAGGAGAAGTTGTTACTGGGAGGGAGGGAGAGGAATCAAGAGCTGATCAGGAGGAGAGCAGGTGTTGGATTGAGGCTGGAGCTGAGTTTGTGTCCCTCGATGAAAGTCCCTGCAGTACTGCCCTCAGGTCTGAAGTGGTGCTGGGGCTCCTTTTGACATCACCACCCCTGCAGGCAGCCATCCTCTCCAGATACAGCCACACTTTCTTACAGCCACAGCCCACTAAATCAAAGCCTGGCAAAACAGGTTCTGGCACAGGAGTGTGGATGAGCCCATGATCTGGGAGCACTCCCAGTCCACATCTGCCCAGCCCCGGTCCCTGCAGGGCTCCAGAGAGGGCTGTGGGCAGTGCTGGCTGCAGGGCTCCTACATGCAACCAAACCCTGCCTTTTGTTGGCAGGCAGGCAAGCATGGGCTGAGTTTCTATCTGAGCTGTCAGGGTAAAAAGCAAGGGTGTCACCAGCTTTAAAGGTCATCAGATTGTCATTGTCCACATCAGTAAAGGCAGCAGTGGCTGCAGATTACTTCGTGTCTTAAAGGTGACCTAAAAAACCAACTCTTTTCAATGGAGCATTTATTTCCCCACCTTGTGCTAAATTTCCCTTATCACAGTGTGAGAGAGGAGCAATCTGCATACAAACAACCACATACCAGTCTTTGAATCCCCTGATGGGTATCAGTCAGCAGGCTGCCTGCCCTGGCTGGTCCAGCCTCCCTGCTGCTCCCTTTGTGAGTCAGTTTGGCAGGGCCAGCCTGAGCTCTCCCGCGCTGGGCATCAAAGTCTCCTCTCTGGCTGGCCTGTGCTGCCGAAGCCAGCATGACTCCCGTTGATTATCTGCAGCTTCCTTATAAAAAGCTGATCATTGTGTTTGCTGCTATTAGCCAAAATGTAGACAAAGATGCCAAATGCGATAAGAGCCCCACGTGAAAAAACTGTTGTCTAATGTGGTGACATAGTTACATCTTGCCTGTCTCTAGAGGACAGTCTCTGACTCTGGGTTTAGCCTTTGATTTTCTCCCTAGCTCCGTGCTCGTGTTACTTTCACTATTTATCTGTTCGTCTTTCAGGTTGTTTGGAACAAAGTACACCCTTATCCCTGTTCATGGCATTACACTGTGATTTGTGTTTGGCCTTTCTTTTTTTGCCTCTGCGTTTTACCCCACAGGTTCACACCAGAAAAGCTGGCTGCTTCATTAGGTGGTCAATTAAGAGCCTCTGCTGAGTAGCTCTCCAGCCAGGCACTGCATAATGCAGTGCAAGATCCTGCTATTACTGCAGGCTGCTGGCCTGAGTCGTAGGTTAATGCTGAATTGAATAACAAGTCTGCCATTAGTCCTGGGAAGGCTCGTGCTGCCTGGAAGAGCCAGAGCAAGAGGGTTTGTAGAGGGGAAGGAGAGTGTCCCAGTAAAAGTGAAGCAGAAACCTTTGCGAATGCTAGTGCCAGGTTGCAGCAGTGACCAGCAGACTCTCTAACATCCCCTTTCTTCTCTGATAGCTCCAGGCTGCAGATTTCTGTTGCCTATTGTCCTGGCAAGGGTTTCAAAGTCACCGTGGTATGAATATGACACAAATTCCCCTTTCCCCAACCACCCCGAGGCACCTTGGCTGTATGAGAGGGGGCACCGAGCTGGCCCGGCTGCAGCTGAGGCCAGTGCTGAGGTCAGCAATAAATAAGAGGCAACATTGTCTGTCCTCCTCACCACGCAAAGGTCTTCCTTAAGGATAGAAATAACTTGCATTTCTGGTGTGGATGGCTCATTATGTGAAAAAGAGGGCTCTGTTCCTGCTCTCAGCAGAGACCCCCCTGCCATGGCCTCTGTTATCCCCACTCTTAACGTGGCCACGTTGTAGAGACGTATGCTGGAGCTGGCCCCTGTCCCTTGTGTGGGTCTCAGGGTGGGGGGGGAGGCTTCAGGCTGACTGTGCACTTCCCAAGGGTTTGCAGCAAACAGTGGAGACATTGGCACCCTCCCACAGGCCCTTTCACTGTGTAAATATTTGTGCTTCCGGAATTTCTCAAGAGGAAACTGAGGCACAGATATCTGTGCTGGAAGGCTGGAGTTTACAGGAGACTGCCTCATGGGAACAGCCTTTGCAAAAAGAATACATCCCATTACTCCTCTCTGCCTTATCCCAGGCAGCTCCCTCCCCAAACAGGGCTCCTCCACCAGACCTTGCTGTGGAGCCTTGCCTGCATGGCTGCAGGTAGCAGCTGTGTCATGAGTACTGTGGATGGCAGCTCCCTGCATGCTGGCTGGCCTCTCTGCAGGCTCTGGAGCAGCACACAGGTCTGCCAGGTCAGTATTTGGGGGATGGGTTAGAGTGGAAAGGGCCAGCTGGAGAAAACAGGCCAGCTTGGTGTGGCCTCCCTGTCCACCACCATCGGTGTGAGGGACATGGTGCTGGCCTGCCAAATCACAGCAATGGCTTTGGATAGCATCGCTCTTCTAGTCCTGGTTTTGAGGTAATTGTCAGGAGGATCAGCAGTGGTGTACAGACTATGTCTGCAAAGCTGTCTAAAGGATTTCGAACCATGGTCCACTACAGTGACCTCATGGACCTTGTCTCTTCACCTGTGGAAAGCTTTGAAAATCACCTTCTCACTTCTTGCAGTAATTCCCACAGCTCTTGAGCTGCAGGACATTTTCAGAAGTGAATACAACCCTACTAAACTCAGAATGTGGTTTTCACAGTGTCAAGTTGTTGGCATTAAGCTTCATCGTTGCTAAGGCTCTGGGTTTTTCCTGCTGCTACAGGCTCTGAGGACTGCTCCAGAAACTTCACCGCCTCCAACGGCACTATTGAGTCTCCAGGTTTCCCTGACAAGTATCCACACAACCTGGACTGTGTCTTCACCATCATAGCCAAGCCAAAGACAGAAATCCTCCTCCACTTTCTGCTTTTTGACCTCGAGCATGACCCACTGCAGTCAGGGGAAGGAGACTGCAAGTATGACTGGCTAGACATCTGGGATGGCATTCCTCAGGGTAAGCCACACTGCTTTCCTTGGCCCTTCCTGGTGTCTCACAAAGTTCCAAAACTGTGCAGTCTGTGTCTGAACACCAAGGGTGCCTAACCACAAAGGTGGCTGCACCCTGCAACCTGCCATTAGGGCAATCCATGGCCAGCGTGGGGACAGTGTGCCTGCAGAGGGCTGCATTCATTAAACACAAACTACTGCTCTGTTGTAACCACTGATCTGAAAAGCCCCATGGGGCACTCCAAACACCAGCAGTTCTCCCTCAGGAAAGGGCAGTGGGTTCATGCAATGATGGGAGGACCTCCCTACCTTATAGCAAAACTGAGAAACAAAGCATTCTGGAGCATTTCCCAGCAATTGCAGAGCAATGCCCGCTGCAGTCGATATTTCTGCACTGCATGGCACCAGGCCAATGGATATGAAAAACAGCCCATCCTCGAAACCTATCTTTTTTATCCTGATCAGCAATGAGCTGGTGACTCAGAGGCTGGTAGAAAAGCAGGCATTACCTTTACTGCTCTTTCTTTTGCAGTGGGCCCCTTGATAGGCAGGTATTGTGGCATTAATATGCCATCGGACATCCGCTCAACCACCGGCGTCCTCTCTCTCACCTTCCACACGGACCTGGCAGTGGCTAAGGATGGTTTCTCTGCTCAGTACTACTTGATCCACCAGGAAGTCCCAGAAAGTAAGTTGGAAATGTGTGTGTATGACTTAGTTGTGTCTCCTGTGTTTCCCATCTTTCATTTGGCATATGCAAGAGTGAAGCAGGCAGAAGTGTGTCTAGGGGCTGGTTCTCTACCAGCAATGCAGACAGCAGTTTCACTTAGGTCTGTTGTCAGTTTCTGATAGAAGTAATATTTCAGTAAGAATTTCACGTTCTGACCTTTTGTTGACTTTTCACTTGCTTGTGAAGTCTTCTCAATACCTTTTGGGTTAGAATCCTTCAAGTATTTGCTCAGCCCAAAGGATTTAGGGGAAGACTTCAGCCCAGCATGTGCAGCAGATTCATTAAAGCATGGGGGAAAATATGCGTGGCTTATTATCTCTCTCTTTAGTTTTCCAGAAATTCACAGTCCCAAACCACAAATTAGAATTTCTTGGCTGTCTAATTAACGATTGCTTAAAGCTCTAAGAATTTCAAGCCAAATTTTGTTTTATAACCCTTAATAAGGGAGGTAAATTGATGTGTAGTGAAGAAGTAAGTGTGTTTTGAGAATGAAGAGCATTTTGATTCTTTGTGATAATAGTTGCAGGCAAGGAAATGTTCCATTTGTTTTCCCATGATATTGTTGCCTCAGAGCTACTGTTCTTGACCTCTGTTCGCAGTGAACCTGTGATACAACAGAAGAAGCCTTCAGGACACCCCTCAGTCCCAGAGAAAGAGAGAGAGTCCCTGACCTGCCACTGAAAGCCTGTGACAGAGAGCAGGGTATAGAGTAGGGGTTGTGCAGCACTGGGGCAGCAGGGTTACAACCTCTTACTCTGTGATTGAGTACGGGATGTTCTGCTGAGGCTGTGAGAGTTACAGAAAAGCATGAGCTCTTCACTATTACCTACTGCCACACTCAGTTGATCTGTTCTTTAATCCCTTTTCTGTTCTGGATTTGCAAATAAGATGTTGAACACAAAGCTTGAGAAATCAAGCACAAGAGCCTTTATTAAAGTGCCAGGCCTGTTTTCATTTATGGTGGTGCAAATTGAAACTTTAATAATAGCACTGACATCCTAACTTGGCCCATCATTTCCACCCAAGGTTGACTTGGCCACATTAAAAATACAGGCAGCTGGTGGAGCCCCATTGCTTTACGGCAGCAGCATGCTTGGACCCATGCAGTATTTTCTACCACTGTTTTCTTTGCTATTGTTTTTACAGGACAGCTGCCATAAAATAGATGAGATGTGCCATAAAACTGAGCTAATTGTGACTTCTAAAGGCTTAGAAGTGAGGACATCCAAAGAAAAGCATAGCAGTGTCTTTCATAATCTTGTCTGGTTAATCCTTATGGGGCTGATACCACATACAGTGCATGCAGATATGTGTGCACACAGACACATGTGCATCCCTGTTCTCACATGCATACAAAACCTTTAGAGCTGCCCATTCCAATCCTTGACATTCCTGCTGGCAACAGTAAGCACCCTCCTAATGTGTCTGTCTGAATTCCTTAACTTGTCAGTGCTTAGATTTCACCTACAGCCTCCAAGATGGGAACTTTGTGGCAAGGGTACTTGGAACATCTTGGTGGAGGGAGGGAAGGGACAGAGTTGTGTCAAAACTGAGCAAAGGTGAAGATAGAGAAAGGGAGAAAGATCCAGACTGTATTAGTGTTCAAAGAGCCATGCAAGCACAAAGCTGCCCTATCTATAATTTTTCAGTGCCATCTGTGAACAGACACAACCTGCAAGATGGTGCAGATCTGTTCATCTTTCCAGACAGGCAGCTTTGCTCAGGGTTAGCAGGAGAGATTAGTTCAGGGCTGCCTTTCACCTGCGGGTGAAGTACTGAGACTGTAAACCAATCTCTGTGTATGTGTGTGTCTGCTCTAGACTTTCAGTGCAATGTGCCTCTGGGGATGGAGTCTGGCAGGATCTCCAACATGCAGATCAGTGCCTCCTCCACCTACTCAGACGGGCGATGGACCCCTCAGCAGAGCCGGCTCAACAGTGACGACAACGGCTGGACCCCCAATGTAGACAGCAACAAAGAGTACCTCCAGGTACCTTTCCAGCCCCCTCTCCTGTTCCCCCACCAAATGGAGTGTCACGCTGTTAAACTGACCCTTGACCATAAGGCTTGTTGAATTTTTTATTGCCTCTGTGGCTCATGGGGAGCAAGCAGCAGGGGAGCTGCAGTGCCTCGGTGAAATGCGGCAGGCTGGCTCTCCATTAGCCTGCCCGCACAAGGACTGACTCCATCCGCTGTCTCTCCCCCACCCCCTCCTTTCTGCCCAAACCTTGATGGACTTTCCATCAGACCGACAGAGACTGAGAGACCTCTGCCACTTACAAGGGCCACTGACTCCGCCACTGGCCTGAGGACCAAAGTCTCCAGGGGGTGCATAGACAAACAACTAGAATAATATTTATCTCATCAGTGATGCAGGGAGCGTGAGCGGGCTGATGTCAGGCAGGGGGCTGACAGAGCAAAGGCTTTCCCTGGGAGCTGGTTAGAGCCACAGAGTGTCCGCACACAGCTTCTGGCTGTGTCACATCGCCGGGAGACACTGCTTGCTAAAGGGCACTACGAGCAGGAGGTGGTGAATGTCATTGCCTCTAGCAGACGTCTCATTCTTCATTCATGGCAGGGCTACTAAGCCAGCTCTGCTGACCTTTCTCAACCCATGCTGTAAAACAAACAATAAAAAAAAACCAGCAAGGCAAAACCAAGAGATGCAGCACTTGCTAATTGGATATTATGCTTTTATTTTACATGGAAAAAGTCAGTCTCTGTCCTGTTTTAATGGACGTGCACTTCTCTGCAGATCCTATTGCTTGGTCTGAGGCAGGAAGAAGGCTTTGTGATGGTCCCATATAAACAGACATCAAGATCCTTAGCTACTTTTGTCCTAGGCTCCTATCCTGCTGAAGTCAGCCCTGGGAAGGGTTGTGGCTGTTGAACTGTGCACCCACAGATAGAATGAGACAGGTTGAATTTGCACCTTTTAATTTTTTAGAGACAGAGAGAGGAACTAATTAGCCCCTCTGGATTCTCAGGTGGTCAACCACTCTCTTTCTTGTCCCTTTTTCCCCTGGCAAGGTGGACCTCCACTTCCTGACTGTGCTCACAGCCATTGCCACACAGGGTGCTGTCTCAAGAGAAACCCAGAAGGGCTACTATGTCCGTACCTACAAGCTGGAGGTCAGCACCAACGGGGAGGACTGGATGATATACCGACACGGGAAAAACCACAAGGTAATGTCCTTCTTATCTCTTTTGCCTGCACCTTGGTGAGTCTTGCAGCCAACAAGAGGGAAGAGAACAGAGAGATTTTGCAGGCCCAGAGGGTTTAATCCATGAAGGACCCTTTTTCTGATGACGGCTAAAAGACTGATGATGCTCTGAGCAGAAATAGTCCTTTCTCCTCTGCACAGCAATGAGGAAACACTATTCCTTGGAAAAACTGGCTGCTGCTGCATCTTTCGTGGTGGTGAGAGTATGTTCTTTGACTGCAAATGAAGGAGAAAATGTTTTCACAGCCTGTGTTTTGCCATATAAGATTCATTGAGCTTTTGTGGTCGTAGACCCGTCTGCATGCTGGGTTAACAATCACAAAACCACATGAAACTGTAGTTCAGGAGTTACTGAGGCCTGGAAATGAAAGGGCACAAATCCTGAGAGGCAATTGCACTGTCCCAGAGAACAAAATGAGCAATAAATAATGAGAAACAATTCAGGCTGCCACAGCTGTGGGATCTGCGATAAGTAGGCATGGTCAGCAAGGGTGCATTGAGCCCTGGGAGCTGTGCATGCTCTTGCTGTGTTTCTGGGACACCCATAGAGGTGGGAGCAAGGAGGAGGGAGGGTAAATATGGGTGTTCATGTGTTTCACACCATATGGATGCTGGTGTGTGGCCAGGAAAGATAAACTTGGAGTGGTCTGCATGGGAGGTTTGGTGCATGGGGAGGAGGGTTAAGGTAGCCGTGGTGCCAGGCTGGTTTTTCTCTGTCTATTGCCTTGGTCATGTGGTTGTTCCCTAGTTAAGGGTGCCTCAAGAAAGCACTTCCCTGCTCTTCTGTGGCACCCACCAGCACTGCTGCTGTGCCATGGTGTGTCTGTGTGAACTCTGGCTGGGGTCCCACACACCTCCCCCCACACACATGTCCCAGTAATTTTTGATTGCTCAGCACTTCTATTAAATTAGCTGTCCCTTCCCTTTGCTGGCACGGGCGCTGCTGGTGTGAAATGCAGTAGCCTGCCTTGTCCAGGATTCATCCAGACATTTCCTTCCCTTCCGGGCTCTGTGATTTCCCTTTCCCCACAAGTGTGTCTTAGGTTCAAATTCCCTCTGCTTCCCAGAATGAGTCCTCTCTGTGCAGAGGTCCCTTTCAGGGTCTCATACCTGCAATATTTGGAGTATTTAAGTTCCTCATGTGCCAGTGAGGGAGTGTTAGTCCTATTTTAGAAGTAGGGAAATGGAGGCACAGGGCAGCCCAGCACCACATAGGGGAGTCCTCAGCTGGGCTCCCCCAGATCTCAGGTGGGGTGGCTCCAGGACAATAGCTCATGGCAGAGCTCATGTACAGTCCTAACACAGTGCCCATGCAGTGGTGTGGAGCCTCTGTGCTCTCCCAGGACCCACTGGTCACAGCAGACCTTTCTGTGAACCAGGGCCATCTCTCCTCACCCCAGGTGAGTTTGGGGTCTCATTGGGACCTTTTCTGTAAGCCGAGTCAGGCAGGAGATACTCATCATGCTGGACAGAGATATGAGCTATATACACAGCTCAGTGTTTCAGATAACCACCGGCAATACATTTACCTTTTCAAGTCTTAACTGAACAGGAATCTGGCCTGAAGGGTGGTTTTAGTTGCAGAGGAGAATAAATATCCCATCCTTGCAGTCCTGGGCATTGGACACTGTATCCTCAGCCAGGGTGGAGCAGGACAGCATGACTGGTTTCAGAACTGCTAAACCAATTTACATTGCTCCAGCAAGACCCTAAAGCCTGGCTGGTGTCAATCTGAAACAATCCTACAATCACCTGAATTGCCATTTCAGGACTTGGCTTTTGATTTCTGTCAGCTTTTTTCTACTCTGTTTTCTCTTTCCATTAGAAAAGTGGAAAAAATTCAAACCTCTTCTTTTTTACTCCTCTATTGCAGTCTCTATTCATTCCCACATTCTGGCCTTAATTTAGCAAACACCTCCCAAGGCTGCAGGATAAGTAATTGCTTTTTGGTGGCTCGCCTACCCCTTGCATCCGGGTGACTGCTTTCCTGCCCCGCCAAACAACTGGCTGCCAGCTGCTGAGCTGCAGTGGGGCTGGGGCAAGGCCACTTGCTCACAGATCTGGTGAGGCTCTGTGTGGGGGGCTCTGGTCCCACATTCCATGTCTGCATTAATCCCGCTGTTCCTGTGCCCAGCAAGCTCCCAGGTGTCTGTGCTCAAGGTGCAGCTCCCTCCCTCATCAGTGCGGAGCTCCGCACAGCCCGGGCTGCAGCTCTGGAGCAAACCATGCCAAAGAGATTCGTCAAGTCTGCCGCAGCTTGATTTGGTGCCATGAGGAGCAGGGAGGGAGGGGAAGGTGTGGACAGACAGGGACTCTCTATATACAGGCAGATAGATACATCTATATATATATATATATAGACACATACATATATGCACATACGTATACCTGCACATACACACATATATATGCACATGCACACCTTGGCATATGGGGTGTACAAAACACTACTCTGAATTTCTGCCAGCTCTGTGGGCCAAAAGCAATGCTCTGCCATGTATAGGTGGGTCAGCTAACATTCACATCTTCATTGGAGAGCTAATGCAAGAGAAAACCAGCAATTGCAGGAGGGGTGGGGAGGGGATGATGCTTCCTGCAGAGGATGGGAAGCTTTCACCGCCTCTCTTTTGCCCCCTGCTTCCCCTCCCTCCGGTGTTTCAGATGACAGTGGGGCCAGGGTGTTTCCCTGCCAAATGTGATGGCTCACCTTTGAGTCCCCAGCTGCTGGCACTCAGCAGCAAGGGAAACGGGAAAGGCAGGATGGAGCAGCGGAAAATGTGATTAATATGTGCTCACAGCAGACGGGGCTGGCTGGGCTGTTTCCGTGCCGAGCACTGCTACGTTTCTGGGATGGGGAGGCAGTGGGAAGGCAGCCGGCAGGAGTGGAGCTCCACACCCACTCCCTCTCCTTCCTACCCCATCCCTGCCAGGCTTTCCCCCTTCCTGGCAGCCCGCTCCCCAGAAAGCCTGGCCCAGACATCCCCCTGTCCAGGGGGTGGTGCTCTGTCTTTCCCTCAGGCATGGGACCAAGGGAGGAGGCTAACCCAGCAACCTGGCCAGAGGTGCTGTGCTGTCTTCCTGTGTGTCCCTGAGATGGGAGACAGGGAGGAGAGTGGCCACCACGTGCCATCCCATAGTTGCCCCTTACTACTCACCAACGTGCCCCCACCAGGGGCCAGGGCCAAACCAGCTCTGCTGCAGAAAAGCTGGTCTGGCTCTTGCTCTCCCTGTTGTTCCACCTCCCGTGACCTGGGGCCACGCCATGGTCTCTGAGGTTATCTTCCAGACATCAGCCCTGGTGTGCATGCCGAGATCTTATCTAATGGTTTACAAATGTCTTTAGAAAACAACAACTCTTCTTGAACCCGAGGAAGGAAAAGAGCACCTGGCAGGATTTGACCTTTTGTTTTGGCCATTTTCTTCACCCGGCAGGATTTGACCTTTTATTTTTGTCCATTTTCTTTGGACAGACTCAACTATGAGGATTTTATCAGAAAACCAAGTTCTCATTCATTCTGATCTGCTTCCTTCTTTGTAGCATCTTGGGTTCCAGCTCCTGTGTGGTGTGAGCTGCTCCATCTTAGTAACTGCAGAGATGACCTCACAGGAATCATCAAGTGTGGATAGGGACTGAGAATGGGATGGATTTCAGGATTTGGAGTGGGTTGGGACCATGATGAGTGCTGCTCTCACTGCCTCCATTGCTCTGTGTGTAAAATGCAACTGAAACACTTGTGTTCAGAATCTGTAGAAGTCAATGGATGAGAAATGGCAGCAAGATCCAGCTGATGTGTATTTTTCCATTTCTTACTCATTTTGATGTTTTTCTGCTTGTTATTAGTTAACTTTCCTGGGTGGCATTTCAGGTGGTAGCTGCACAAAGACTGAATTGCTGCAAAGAGCAGAATCTCAGCTATACACTGGAGCTGGGAACACCAGAGGTTTTTGATGCTGGCAGTGAATATTGAGGATGATTTTCTGGAGACTCTTGTGCCTTCCCTTACGAGTGTTCCTCTGTCTTTTCAGTTCTTAATCAGGTCTCCTGTATTTATTCACCTGAGGAAGGAGGGAAAAGCTTTCAGTCCTGTAACTTTTTTTATCTGGAAAACTTAGGAGAAGCTAGAACAATGAGCCAGAGGGCCACAAGTGTTTCTGTGCAGAGACATCATGGTGCAGAGGATTTGCCCAGAAACATCCAAGTCCCAGCCTGCTTCTGCTGCTTTTGCAGGCAGGACAAAGACATCAGGC
The DNA here is from genome assembly GCA_013399835.1 of Leptocoma aspasia. Taxonomy (NCBI): domain Eukaryota; kingdom Metazoa; phylum Chordata; class Aves; order Passeriformes; family Nectariniidae; genus Leptocoma; species Leptocoma aspasia. The sequence goes on along the minus strand of VXAX01003481.1, from coordinate 2,469,212 downwards.
TCTGCCAAAGGCAGCCTTATGCATACACCCTTGGTGCAGTACCTGGTGCAGTACCTAAGAAAGCCCTGGCTTTCTTAGCAAGGCTGCAGCTTTGTATTTCTGGGCCCTATATCTCCTTTGCAGGCTAACATCACTCCTCGTGTCCCTGATGACTCCCAAATCTGAGTGGAGCCTCTCAAAGACACGGAGCTGGCAAGCCCAACCCAGCACACTGTGCCTTGCCCAGACACAGTGCTTTGTTAAGTGTTGCCAAGTATCATTTTTCTTTTAACTCCTTGTTCCTGGATTTAATAAATCCAGAACTATCCACCCTCCACTTGAGCCAGAATCCTCCCACCATCAAACATGCCCCATTTTATGCCTTCCCTATCTGACAAGGGAAATAATCTCCCCTACTTTTCTCCTTCATGCTTCTCTGTCTAAATCCTGAAGCCCTAATCCTGTTAGCATGCTCTGTTCCAGGGCTCTCTCTCCACAGGAGTAACATAATCCTGCAGTAAATCTAGTGGGTCCGAAGAGACACATACATACGGATGAAGGCAGGGCTGCTGCCATCCTTGGCCTTCTCCTCTTTCTCCCTCAGCCACTTTCTTCAACACCCCAAGAAATTGCATAGTGGCCAAGCAGCATAATAAATAGAGCAGGAGAGAGGTTACCTCCTACCCCCTCCCTGACTCGCTGCCTCTTCAACTTCATGGCACTTTTTGTCTCGCTGTCCTTCATCTCCTTCACTCTAAACTGGCAATGGCACAATTCCCATATCCACTGGAACTAATGTAGCTTCAGCAACCCCCCCCATCACCCTATGATGGTTCTAACATGTCAAAAATACAACTTGTAAATGCTGGTGTGGAGCTTGCACATGTATGCACATGGAAAACTTGCAGTCCTCCTCTAGCCTAGACATCATGTCCCCTACTTTTACAGCCTCTCCCTAACCACTTGCTTTCTGCAGCAAATTAATTAAGCAGGTCATCTCTCATTGATTATCAATTTAATTTCACATGCAGACCTGCTGTCTGATCTAAAACGGAAGTAAACATACAGTGTATGAGGAGAAGATGGGCAGCTTTTTGATGCAGCAGTGAAAGCAAGTTCACTTGACTGTTTCTTGGAAAGTGCTTTTAATTTGTTAATGGTTTTCCCATTCGTCTTCTGGCTCCATCACCCTTCAGTGTGTGTTCATGTGCATACGCATGTGTGCTCTCTGCTGAGTGTATATCTATTTATCTATCTATCTCCCTAGATCACAGCCAGGTATTTTTTTTTCTGCTGGTGTAAATTACTGTGACTTCTTATACTTCGATGGTGATATGTTGATTTACACCATTCGAAGACTTGGCTCAAAATATGTGCTGAGTGGGATGGGAAGCAGATAGGACGGGAGGAATAGCAATGTTCTATTTTGGTAGAGAGAGAAGAAATCTTTGCTTTCTTGGCACTCCCAATTTCACACATTTTCTTGCTAGTTCTTCCTATGCTGTGAGTGCTAATTTGAGGCAGGATGTAGAGCCTGTTGAAGTCAATGGGCCTCTCTCCACAGTGTGCTGGGGCTCTGGGGTCAACATTTTCAGTGCAGGGAAACCAGACGGTCAGGGTCAGACCCTGGTCAGCAGCATCAGGACCTGCAGGCTCACAATGCATTTCCACTTGGGAAAGAGGCTGAAAGAGCAGGCATGTGGGAATACCTCGGTCTCTAACAGCACCATGCCCTCTGAAAGTGGCCCCTTTCTGTTATGCTGAGCAGGGTGCAAAGCGATGACTTGCTGTGATCAGCTGGGGCTGCTCGGAAGCGAGGTTCAATGGAACAGATCCTACCAGCGCAGCTGATAGCAGAGCTGGAAGTCAAGTGTTGATTCTGCCCTCACAAGCTGGCAGTCTGGAGTGTCATGGCCCAGATTCAGAGTTCATAGCTTGTTGAATGTGATCTAGCCTTAGTAAGTTGCTGATTTCTTAATCTAAAGCAGATTTGAAATTGTTCTTCTTGGAAGCAGGTGGTTGGGACCAAAGTCCTCTAAGAGATGTTTTCAGCAATGCCTGTAGTAGTGATAAAGTTTTTGGGCTCAGTCCTGCTTCTGCTTTCTGTCAAGCTTGACTGTGCAGAAGTCAGCAACAAATTATGCTGGTGTAAATTTGGATTCTGGCCCCTGATGCTTGTATGTGCGAAGTGAGCTAAAAAAGAACAAAACTTGAAATATGTTAAATCAAAAAGAGCAGCAAACCTCATCAGTGACTGTTAAACATGATGGTCCATATGCAACCTTTGGCTCATGGAGTCTTCGCACTGCTGATGGTGGGAAGCAAACAGAGGTTGCCAGAAGACTCCACTGGACTTGCTGCCCTTGGACATCTGCTGGGGCCACCATTAGGAGCCATCCTCTGGGACAGAGGGACCTTTGGTCTGACCTGACATGCTGCTCCTTGTGCTAAAATAGTTGCACTGGCTCAGATAAACATTTCCTGTCCTCCGGTGTTAGGTTCAGAGGTAAGGTGTTGTGTGTCAGCTTCTGTGTTGGCTTAAAGCTGAAGGCTCTGCTGTGGTGTGGAAATATATCCTTTAAAATTGTTTGTGTGTGTGTCTGTGTGTCTGCACCCATGAGTTTACAAGACACACACATGCCTGGAGAGTGTTTCACAGTAACCACTCTTCTTATAGCCCTCCTGCTGGAAAAAAAGGGTATTTGGTGTCTGCTGAGCAAGGAAAAGGATGGGAAGTGAGGTCAGACAGGATAAAATAGGATATTAAAAACACATAAACCATGCTGTGTTGCTAAACGGTAGCAGCATGATATATATTCTCTAGATTAGCATTTCTGCTCAAGTTCACATCAACCCCTCATCCCAATTACCAGCCAGATTTGCAACTGATTCCCTCTGTGGCGTGGCTGCTCCCTGCCCTGCAGGAAGTGACGGCGATGTGCAGGGGCAGCCCAGAGCTAGCTGGGGTGCTGTGAACAGCCCTGTAAACAGCCTCTGCATGCCCTGCTGTGCTGGATCCTGGGAGAAGAGAAGTAACATGTGCCATCTGCAAGCCTAGAGCCACAGGAAGCTTAAAAAATGCTTCCTAGCTGCTATTCAAGGCAAGGGGCCAGGATACCGCCTTACCCCTTCTTCTGTCCTCAGTTGTTTGACTCTTGCCTCCCACAGGAGACTGGTGCCAGAGATTACACTCTCCTGCTTTCCTGAGATAAACTTCCTGGGAACTCTTGTGCTTAGTACACATACACATGGTGGGAGCTTGCAGAGGAACCCAGCCAGCATCTCAGTGTGGATGTGGTTCCTGGCTGAGATGGGAGGACAGTCTAGCCCTGTCCTGAAGTGCTTGGAATGAAATCAGGCAATGCCTGCAGCTTTGGTCAGTGAGCTCTAGTGCATTATGCTGGGGCAGAGAAAGGGTTGAAAATTATCCTCCCCTTGGGTATTTCCTCTTTCCCTCCCTTTTCTTTCCCACTATGGCTTTGCAGCCTAAAATAGAAACACATGTATCCAGTCCTTGTCCGGCCTATTAAAAAAATGGACAGAAGAGGTGGATCTAACATCCATCTGGTAGTTATTGATTATGGCCATCTGGTAAGGCAGCAGCCTTTTCATACCATGTGGGATCATAAACTCCCGAAAAGCTGTCTCCATGTGGCAGGTTGCATGTGCACGGGGGAGGCAAAGGCAAGGGGCTGGCTGAGGCAGCCACTTGTCACCCCAGGCAGAGGTGCATCCTTCCTGCTCACACCACTGCTTGCACGTGATGTTTCCCGGTGGAGCTCAGTGTAAGGATGTGTCAGGATGTCAGCCTGTTTGGGGGCATCTGGTCATTTGTGCTGGAGCAGATCTAGGTCTGGGGGCAAGCTTGAAGCAGCTGAGGCCTGGTTGTCTGAGGTGCCTCGAAGTGCTGTGAGACGCAGTCAGGCAGAAAGCTCCTGGCCCTCCTGCCTGGTAGGTGAGTCCATCCACCATGCTGTCCTGACAGCGGCTCACATGTCCCTGCTGGCCTCTGGTACTTGCCCTGATTGGAGGCTGGCCCTGACCAGAAAGCCTTTCCTTGGTTTTCCCTGCTGAGATTATTTTGGCTGCTTATCTGGTGAGGATGTAACAGTGTGTGCAAATGTACATTTGTTCCTCTCTTCCCTTGCAGACGTTTCAGGCCAATGACGATGCCACAGAGGTGGTTCTCAACAAGATCCACAGCCCAGTGCTCACACGCTTCGTGCGCATCCGTCCCCAGACCTGGCACAACGGCATCGCCCTGAGGCTGGAGCTGTATGGCTGCCGCATCACTGGTGAGGGTCCCCTCCTCCCCTGGCTTCAGTGCTCCTCGCTGTCCCTCCAACAGCCTGTCCCGGGGTGCTGTCCCTTGCCACGGTCATGGCTGCTTGTGGTGGGAATGGTGACACTGTGACTAGCACAGAGACATCCATCACAAGGGATGCACTTGGAGGGACAGGACTCCAGGTCCTGGAGGGAGGGGGAAATGCCCAGTGCTGGTGTTGGTTTAGTGTCCAGAGCTTAATGCTGTGAAGAGAACCATGAGCACTTCCCTTCAATTACCCTGACTGTTCATGGTCCTTCCTTCCCTGCAGATTCACCCTGCTCCAACTTGCTGGGAATGCTTTCTGGCCTCATTCCTGACTCACAGATCTCTGCCTCTTCCATCAGAGGCTATGACTGGTCTCCCAGCATGGCCCGCCTGGTGAGCAGCCGCTCGGGCTGGTTTCCCCGTGTGCCCCAAGCCCAGCCTGGGGAGGAGTGGCTGCAGGTGGACCTTGGCATCCCGAAGAACATCAAAGGTGTCATTATTCAGGGGGCTCGTGGAGGGGACAGTGTGACCACCACTGAGTCCCGTTCCTTTGTGAAGAAGTTTAAGGTGGCCTACAGCATGAATGGAAAGGACTGGGACTTCATCCAGGACCCCAAAACAATGCAAGCCAAGGTAGGCACTGCCTGGAGTAGCTGCAAAACAGGATGTGTTTCTGACTAGCTTCAGTCTGCCTGATGGGGTCTTGGGAAGTTAGCTGTCCACTCCCACAGAGACCTTGGGAGCTTGGGGTTGTCACCATGAAATCGCAGTCTATGTCCCTTGGTGCTGCTCCAAATCTGTACTAGTGGCTATAAGTTCCACCTTTCCCCAGGGATGGCAATTTCTTTTCATTTTCTACTGTGGTCCAGGCATGAGGATGTGGACATTGTCTCCTGCTTCTCCCAGCTCCTGCAGGTCAGAGTCCAAAAGATGGTGTGTTTTATTATGTTTTGTGTAAAACAATTATGGTTTACACAAGCTAATTACATATTTCAAGGGGAAAGGTGTGGCTGTTGTGGTGTGCACCTCTGAAAGAGGAAGGTGAATCACAACTTCTCTTTAGGAAATTTTCTATATCTAAAGTCCCTTTGCCACACTGGTGTGACCCTGAAATTCCCCATATTTTTTCCTTGTCATTGGAGTTCCCCATAATCTTTCTGCATAGTGGTATGGGAGTGGCAGGGGGTTTGAGTAATAAATATATTCTCTGCTACTGCCTGTTCTGTTTTTATGCATACTCCTCTGCTTAAAATCTGGGTAAGTTTTAATTTTTCCTGATCCTTCAAATGAGGGCTGATGCTATCTGTAGCCCTCTATTTATTCCCCACAGACTTTAGTTCATTCATGTAAGCTGAAAAACAGCAATACTTGGACTGTGAGGAAAACCAAGCATGTACACCATCCTAGAACATGCAGTAGCTTCTTTATTTACCAAAGGACAAATCTGATCTCATTTATATGTGAAGTTAGTGGATATTCCCCAGGCTTCCCCTGCATGGCTTGGATCAGAATCTAATCCCTGGATTCTGAGCAGAGGCCAAGAGAGATTGTGCAAGTTTCTTAGAAATAGCCTGGCTGGTCCTCTTGAAACCGAGAAGGAACAGCCCAATTTCTGCTCAGCTGGGCTCAATGGCCTGGAGTCAGGCAGCTAAACTACTTCAGACTGTGCCTACATTCTGCCAGACCCAAAATATCAAGTCTGGTTGAGAGCATGTGAAATGCATACATCTCTTGCCTTTTCTCTCTCTTTCTCTCTGTAGCTTTTTGAAGGCAACATCCACTACGACATCCCTGAAGTCCGGAGGTTTGACCCTGTTCCTGCCCAGTACGTCCGAGTGCACCCAGAGAGGTGGTCCCCAGCGGGAATAGGAATGCGCCTGGAGGTGCTGGGCTGTGACTGGACAGGTAGGAGCCCCTGTGCCTCTGCCCACTGGCTGCTCTGGGGCCAGCCACTAAACCAGCAAGGTGCAAAATTAAGGTTATTTCTTGCTGTCCTACCTCAGCCGTGCTGCAGCAGGGAGACTGCAGCCATGAAGGCAGCATCTGTAGGGTGGCTTGGCCCCACCTTTTTATTTCCACCTTGAAAAGAACTGGCCTTGATGCAGGATGTAGCAGCAATGTTTGGACTCCAAGCTTTCACACAGAGCCCCATGCAGAATTTGTCCTCAACTCCTTTCACACTCCTTTCAGATCTTTTACCTTGCAGTCTTTTAGAGTCTCTTATGTTAGAGGACATTTGGGCTTTTTAGTCCAAATAATAAGACAAAAAGTAGGAGGAGAGTTGCAGAGTTGCAGTGACCAATACTTCACATCCTGAGCTGCCACAACAAGGCTTTGCTGTAAAAGCAACAGTCCCTCTCTCACTGAACCCAATGTGGAAACCTTTTTGCAGACAAGGTTGGGAAGTTAACTCTATGACATCTCTACAAACATCCCTAAGATCCAGGAATCTTGTTCACTTTTGCCCACCTGTTTTTCACACGTGGTATGCCTTTCAGCCACCATTTTTTTTAATACAGAGATGAAAACTGACTTCACACACTCACTGGGATCAGTAGAGGTTGTGCCTCTGACCCTCTGAGGTTCAGTGGTGATTGATTTCTCCACAGTTTGATCCCCAAAAGCAAAAAATGCACCCAAAGGGTCATTGGATCTGATGCTAACTTTGCAGTGCCAGCGGCTAGTTATCCTTTTTTTTAATCTTTTATTTTTTAATAATCTGCTTACATATGAATCTGGAGTCCAGATGTCAGTGATAAAGAAGTATGATTTCCATTTTATAAACACATCTGTAGAAGGCATTTTCTTGTAAGAATTCCCATTCTAGGAAGCTTGAAAGACACAGAGCTTTTTTTACCCTCTTGTGCAGTCTTTACTAGCATTTCCTCCTGTGATGTGCTGCAAGATGCATTGCAAACACTTAACAGCAAATCACACAACACACGTACACACTATTAATAACGATAATTTTTCACTTTTGAAGTCAATAGTAAATATCCCCCCGGACTGGCAATCCATTGTAAATTATCTAAACTTTAAATCAGATTAGATCTTAATTTAAATTTTACAACATCTTAGGATATTGTGGGAGAAGCAGGTGCAAGAAGCAGGAGCAGAGGGCTTTGTGCAGAAGTGGTCAGGCAGCTCCCACATTGCTGCTTCCTGCAGCTCCCAGGAGTCTCCAGCTGCCAGATCTCTGCAGACCGCTGCTGGATGGTGCATGACAGCACTGCATCACTGCCATAAAGGGAGGCAGTCACACAGGACCTCCAGCCATGTGCATGACAGCCCTTCCACTGCACTCCTCCAGCTTAGAGATTGAGGGGTTTGTCATCTTTAACTTCTTGTGCTATTTTTGGCCCAAAGTTTCTTTTACATGTGTTTCCATGCTCATTTTCAATATCAGTAGCAACTGCACATGTTTTTTCCAGGCAAGGTGCTTTATGGTCATTTCCCAGTCTGGGTAATAATTTGCACATTGTAATGTTTAAAATTCAACTGCCAGGTCATAAATATCCATAGCTTTATTAATCTACAGGCATTCAGCTTTGTAATCAGAGCAGGGCTTGTAATCTTTTGGATTCACCATGTTATAAAAAGCATTTATATCCCTGATGCAACCTGGGGAGCAGAGATAGCCCATGGCATTATCTGCATGCATAATCCAGGCTGGCTACATGCAGCAAGCCTTGACAATCCCCAGACAGGGCCCTCCTTTGCTGGGAGGACCCAGGTGTGTCACAAAGGTGACTGCGAAAACCCAGACAATTGCACTTGCTTGGGAACAAGATTAAGAAATGGATCAAAACAAGATGATTAAAAATATTTTCAAGTGAGAGTCTATGCCCATGTGCACCCTGCCCAGGTGTTTCTATTTCTTATCAGCAGCAAGCATCTTAATTACTGAGTTAAACAGGTAACAGCCGCAACTGGGCTCGCAAACTAGCTGGCTACCAACTGAAAATTTGGGAAGCAGGCAGTCAGCAATTGGCTTCTTTCAAAGACCTGCCAAAATTTTTCCTCTGAAGAGTGGAGAATGATGAATGTTCACTAGCAGCTGGGTTTCTCTCCTTTGAAGTTCTAAACATCTGGTTTCAATTGCTCAGTGACTTTGCATTTTGATTAGCAGTTACCAGCAGTTGAACAGACACTTGCAGGGCCAGGGAGGAGTGAAAAAGCGAGCAAGCAAGATCTCTCTTTTTCACTTTCCATTTCACACATGAGCCTGTCCTGCCTGTTATTTTCATTATCTCTTGTAACCATCGTGTTGCAGCTCTGCCATGGTAACTGATTTTTCAAGATATATTTCTGCAGCTTGTCCAGGGCAATGCAACACTGTTGATTTACATCCGCCCAGCATCTGTGTCCCATATGGGACTTGGCTTTCAAGGTCCTTCCACATTGTCACATTTCAGCTATAAATCTTGATATACAGGAACAACAACCTAAAAAAATGTACCAGCTCTAAATAAGTTCCAGCTTTTGATATGTTGCTTTCACCTGCTGCTTTTTTTTTTCTTTTCTTTTTTTTATGACATTTTTCTGTGCCTGGCTGCTTACAATTTGCTTCTTGGTTGCATTTGGAGTTTTACGGGGTTGTAACAAATTTGAACTTACAAATTAAAAGACTTTGAGGTTATTTGGTATTTTATCCTGAACAAAAGACAGCCACTGGAAAAAAAAAAAGTAAAAAAACCCAGAGAGTTTATGTACATGTTTAATAACAGGAAAATAAAAGGGCATAAAGGAGCCTATGGAAAATATTCAATGTATTTAGCCATTTCCTCCTGCTTCTGGCTTTATTAAATGATATCCTGAAGGGTGCCGACAAAGAAACACAATCACACGTAACTGAGCAAAGCTGCCTCTTTCTAAAAGTGGAAAGAATCAAGTCTGCTGTACTCCACTTAATGCACCCATAAAAGGAGAGTTTGCTGGAACCTAATGTCATTTACTGTTGATCTTAATATCCTTCCCTTTCTTGCTTAAATTTCCCCTGACACCTGCTTGGAGGTTGTTACACATGGGCCACGTTAGAGAAAGGGAAATTGGACAGAGATCCTTTGAAAGCGTAGTCAGGAGCCTGGAGTGTGAAACCAGATGCTTTCTGCAGTGAGCCAGAGCTCACTAGGGGATCCTCTGGGTCCGTTTGTGGTTACATCATTTGTGGGTTTGAGTGACTTGTTTTATAAATTGGCACAATTGGTGGGAATGTTGTGTGTGTTTTTTTCAATGTGTCGTATGCCTTTATGAAAGAAAAAGATGTTCTGCCTGTGATCTCACTTATCCAGTAATGACAGCTAAGTGGATTTCCAACACCCATGTAGATTGTAGATTAAAAAATTAAGAGAAAAAGTAGTGTGTACGTCTAGAGGAGAGGCTTGTTCAGTGGGAACTCCAAATCCATAGAACTCCCATATGGAAAGACAGTTCACTTGAAGTTCAAACCATGCTGACATTTGTAGCACATGGAAATCTCATGGCATACTTGTTCTATCTCTTCCTGCCATTATAAGAACATGAGAAAAATATTTTTTTGCCTTGTTACAAGAACCTGTGCTTCTTGTACTGTCTGTTGCAAACAGCTTCTCTACTCCATTTTTTTCAGATGTCAGGCCCACTGCAGAGACGCTGGTGCCCACTTTGAAGAGTGAAGAGACCACCACTCCCTACCCAACTGATGCAGAAGCAACCGACTGTGGTGATAGCTGTGGAGAAGAGGAGGGTATGTATCAGAGCAGCACATCTTTATCTCAATAACTGATGGGTTAAGAGCTAGGAAAATACTCTTATCTTCCCATTACGCCAATAAATGGGGCTGATTCCTGGAAAGCTTAGAGTAATATTATTAGTGATAGGCCAGGATTAAAAAAAAAAAAACAAAACCAACCCATAAACAAATCTGCCAAAATCTGATAAATTCTATCAAGGAAGGATGGAAGAGCAAGAGATAGCAGCTAATTTGGTCCCTGGAGTACAAGACATGAAGAGCTGGTCTCCCAGCTTCCTTACATGACCTGAAGAAACTCATTTAGTGCCCTGTTTAGAACCATCTCCATTCCAGATCACCTCTTGGCTGGAAGTCATAAACTCAGAAGGTGATTCAGACTGCCTGGTATGTAGGGCTCCTTTTGCAGAAGTCACAACTGTGGAAGTAAATCACAACATGTATCAAAGACTGATGTCCTGAACACTTATCTGCTTAAGGATCATTTTCCCTAATAGCAGCAGCTTAAAATTTAAGAGGACAGTCTGGGCTGCTTGTGCGGGCAGTAGAGAGAGGGGAACTCTAACTCCATGCAGGATTTCATCTCCCCAGTCTCAGATGGCTGTCAGATGTACATTAAATGGTTTGGTATCTGTAGCACTTGACTACTTCTGATGATGGAAGAAGCTGAATGTTAGTTTAGACTCCAAGCTCTGCTTGTTAAGAGCCAGTGCTGGGGGAGGGCTAATCTTCTCTGCCTCAAATCCCTATCAGTAAAAGCAGACTTCATATTCTTCTGCTTCTTGTAAGGGGGATGTGAGCATCTAAAGGTTGTGAAATGTCTGGATGAAGAGGAGAGGGCTTGTACAGAGCTGTGCAAGGTTAGTTGTACAGTGCAATATTCAGGAAATGCATTCCCCTGGGTGCAACAGCAAAGCCTGGGCCTCAGCACTGCAGCATTTACACGAGGACTTCAACAAGACTCTCACAAGGAAAAACTATCCTCTGAGATACCTCCTAGGACTTCTGTCACTTCAGCTTTCAGTCCCAGATAAAAAAATTAATGGGATTTAAAATAAATAAATTTATAAAAGAACATTAATTGGCTTTTTCACACCTCCCATGGGGATTCTGCTGTACTTTAGTTCCAGAAATGTAAGTTGCAGAAGTAGCTCAAAGGGCCTGATTCTCATTGCTTTGCCTTAGTGATAAGCCTGTGCAACCCTGCAACCATTGAGGTACTTGGGAAAGAGCTGAGGGGAAATTTAGGCCAGTAAGAGTCTCTGCAAGAACACAATTCCTGGGTGCAATCCAGGGCAAGAGAGCAAGCAGAGTATGCTGTGGAGCGTGGAACCAGCCTCCCTGTCAGCTTCCCTCAGATTTAGCAACAATTTTAATTCTCATACTCCATAAAACAATGAGTGTGTTTCTCTGGACAATCAGATTTATGACAGCCAAACAGAAACAATGCTGCTCTCCAGGGTATGAGATTAGATTGGAATAAAAGGATCCATGATCTACATTGTTTTATTTTGGAGTGGGAGCATGTAAAAAAAGCCCGCTGCCCCTTGCAGTGGAGTTCTCCTGATGCCTATCACTTGAGTCACTCACCTCCTTCTGGCTATCGCTCACTTTGTGGGCACTGTGATTTAAAACTTCCTCTTTGCTCAGGAAAATCCTGGCCTATAATTAGGCTCAGACATGCATGTCTGCTGAGTGCTTGGTATGGATTCAGCCCATTTCTGCAGCCTCCATGCCACATGACTAATTCCCTCAACTGAAGGAGCCAGCAGCTGCCTCACTGCCACATGCAGCCCCTGGCATGTGCCCACCTGCCCACAGCCCTGTCTCTGCAGGAAAGCTCTCCAGAACTTTCAAAGCTGTTGTCACAGGGGAATTGATTCTGCTCCTGTTTCAAGATGGAAAGTTAAAGGACTCGCCCAACGACCATGTGGTGAGTCCATAGCAGAGCTAGAAATAGAGGCTGGCTTCTTTCACTCAGAATCTAAAAGCTTGAGCTCATGGTGGCCCCATATTTTCCCTGGTAACATTTCCATGAGAAGGTAGGAAGCAGTGAGTGACAGCTCTCCAGGATGACAGACAGCTCCCGTCTGGTGCAAGTGGCTAGGTCTGTCACTCAGGAGCTGGGTTTCTGGAGCACTTGAGATTCTCCTTTTGGAGCCAGGCAGGAACTGCTGAGCATGGGGCACTCAGGAAGGACTCTTCCCTGACATTTAAAAAGGCATTTAATATTGACCACTCTAGGGGAGGAAGAGAAGGTGGTGATTAGAGTCTGGAAGCATTTGGTTCTTGCTTTTATATTTGCTTAGTTTGGTGGATTAGCCACAGGACATGGTGTGAACATTTTGATGATGCAGAACTTAAGGTTGATCCTTGGAGCTGAGGAAATGTGAGATAGGTTAAAAGCATCAGTGTGAGTGAGATTTCATGCTTTCTTCAGTTTTGATGGCTTGCCAGCTATTTTAGTTTTGGGTTGTTTTTTAATAGCAACCCTTCATGGGTAGGTCATTTTTTAATCCAACTTTATTTTGCTTCTATTTCTTTTTGTAAGATTTCCAACTCCCGGCGAACTTCAACTGCAACTTTGATCTTCCTGAAGATCTTTGTGGTTGGTCACACGACTTGGCAACTGGCTATACGTGGTCTTTTCAGCCTACAGGCACCTGGATTGGCAACTCTGAACCAAGCCCTGACACTGTGCCTGGTAAGATGATTAATACCAAAGCAGGGAAGAGAGAGCTGATGGGGCTTTCTCCATGTGAACAGTATGAATGATTATTGCACAGCTATCATGAGTTGTGAGGGCTGTGCAGAGCTGAACTTCTTTTATGGAAACTTTCAGATGCTTTACTGCATGGTTCATGACTTATTTATAGGACTGTGACTGCTGGCACTGAATTATACTAACTGTCCCCTTGAGATAGCCTTGAATCAGACACTGGGCTTTGAATCCCATGGGACTGTGAAGGCTAGACCAGGCTTTGTTCCACATCCTGATCCAAATGTCTTCTGTAGGATCCAGTGCTTTTTCCCCAGAATGCATTTCTTCCTCTCCCATATGTTACTCAGGTTGCCTATAGTCTTCAGCTACTCTGCACTCTGGGCTTGCAGAGGCTGGATTTCAGTCTCCTCCAAGTGAAGGATGAGCTAAACCCTAAGAATGCTGGAAATGCCAGCTTCTTGCTGTTTGACTTTTGCTCTTTTTCTCTTCCTGCTCTGGAAGCAGAAGATTTGCATGACTGTGACAGAGCCTAATTTATGGAGGACCTCACTGAGATGTGCTGGCATGGGTTGCAAGGGAGCCTGCCTCTGGCAATGCAGTTGATAGATCAAGTTCTTCAGCTTCACATCTTGGAACTCATGCCAGGACTAGTGTGCTTTCCTTATCCCTCATTGACGTTGTGGCATGGTTGGCACGAAGAACATTTGCCAATTTCCTTATAACAGTAGGCTGTGTCACCGTAGCACCACTTCACTCTCAGTCATTGCCTGTGAAAGTCAAAGCTCCTGCAGGCGAGCTGGCTGATCTTACCTGTCCTGGGCTCTGTCCTGATGCCTGGTGATTCCAGTGTCTGCATGTCCCGTGCCCAGGGAGCTGTGCATGATGTGGGCCCCTCCTCACCCTCCCCTGGGTAAGGTTGAGTCTCAGAATGCAAACATTCAGGAGAACCTGTTAGCCACCTGGCAGAGTTGCTGGCCAGATTGGCAGTGCCGCCAGCCAGTTGGAAAGCCGTGCAACCAACACCTGGTAGGCAGTGCTAAAGAGGAAAATATGTATTCCAGAAACATATGGGAAGAGGAGAATCTGCTACATCTCCACACACAAATCACTCCCACACAAATGCACACATCATTTCTCTCTTCAGCTCCTGAGGTGCTTAGCTTTTTTCTAAGAGACACGGTAATGCTGTAAGTGCAGCCCATATGGACATCTGAACAATTCTTTGGCATGACATAGGGATACAGTGTCTGCTATGGAGAAAAATATTTTCATATTTCAAGTGTTTATCTCTTCAGCATTTGAGTGCTTCAGAAGATTAATATCTGGAGCTCAGTAGAGCCTCAGGCAACAGGAGAGAACACTTACAGCCAGCCCCAGACTTAATAACCCTCCCCGTCTCATTCACTGTAATAATGTTTAATTAATATAAGTCTCCTGCAAGTAGGATAAAAATTACTTATTTTTATAACTCAGACTCAATTTTTCATTTCATTTCCTCTCCCCTGAGTCTCTCTACAATTAGTTGGCCATAGTTTCTTAGAAGATCCTGTTGTAGCCCAGGAGAGGCTGGTGCTGCCTCAGACAGCAGCATGCAGTCTTACCCTTCTTCTGCTTTTTCTCAGTTATGAATGCACAGCTTCACTGTTGGGGCTGGGGAATGTTGTCCTACTGAGTTCAGTGGTCTGTTTTTGTGCCAGTGTGGAGAGCATGGAGGGGGTGCAGGCAGGAACTCCAGCACTGCCCTGCATGTCATGGGCTGTGTGGGCAGGGGAGGAGGAGGAGGTGGTGGCTCCAGGGGTCTGGAGTGACTTACCCATAGCAGTGGGGAAAGCCGGCAGCAAACTCCAGCACAGGCTGAGGGATCAGCATTGGCACTGCCATGGATCTGCCTCCTGGCTGGCTCAGGCAAGGGTGTGCCATCCTGGCATCTGTGGGCATCCACTGCCTTGCCCCCACAGCACAGGGCTGCAGAGGAGTTGGCATCCAAAGGCATCACTGCTATGCCTCACTTTGGTCCTGCTCTTAGAAATTAGGAAGACATGACACAAAAAAAAAAGCAACTATTTGCTTTTTTCCTCCCCAAAGAGCCTTTAAAGGCCAACTGGAGAAACATGAAAAAGAGGCAATGCCAGCTCCTTGGTGGGGACAGAATCAAAGCATTGTTTGGTTCACACTCCTCCATTCTTCCCCTGCCCTTCCCTCATGCTCCCTCCAGCACTTTGTTTCTAGTTAGAAAATTCACGCTCAGACTCCAGGGAGCAAGGAATGAAAAGCTGTTGTTCGGGGTGGTCTTTGCTTGTGAATTCCCCACCCTGGGGTGAGCAGTTGGGTGAAGGAGAGCAGCTGTGCTTGGTTAGAGACAGGGCAAAAGTTAAGGGGAACTCAAGGCTTCTGGAGTCCAATTTACTCTGATTTAAAGGTGCTGGCCCAGGCTAGAGGCCATGGCTGCTCCACAGTAGCAAGAAAGTCTGCTGTGCCTTTAAGAGCTATGTGGAATGTGTTTCTACTTCTTTTGAAAATGGCAAAACAAAAATTAGAATTAAAAAGGAAAAAATAATAATGAAAGGAGGAGCCCTGGCTCAGTCTGCATAAGAGAGAGAGGGAAGGAAATGACCATGGTGAAATATCCTCTGTGAGGCACTTGATTAGAAAAGTCTGCTGAGAGACAGGCCTGAATGCCTCAGATATCTCCCAATTTCATTTTATGCACTGCATGCAATTCCTCCTTGTCTTTGGCACGGAGAACTTCTCAAGACTGACAAGACACCCACTGCTCTCATTCCACTATTTTTATTTCCAAGATACTCTTTCAGGCAGCTCTGCATTTCTTTTTTTAGCCCTGTGTTCCTTGGGCTCTTCGCACCATGGATTAACTCCACGTCCTCTCCTGCAGGCTCCCATTACACGTCTGGGGACCTCATTGGTGAAAGTGGACCCAAAGTGCCCAGCTCAGCAGAAGCCCAGCATGGTTCCAACTGCTACCTGCCCTTTGCAAGCCTAAAAAATACCATTGGCTCCCTTTTCCATGCCCCCATAAGAGATTGTCAGGATTTTTCCCTCTGTGGACTTTCAGATGCTTCCCATCTGTAGAAAGACTCCCCTTAGCTGCACCTAGCAAGCTTCAAGGAGCAACAAGTTCAGGTTTCAATGAGATTTCATCCCCCTCCTGCTGCGTGCAATGGCAGCATGCCATTGGTGTCAATATAAAGGTCTTAAGACCTGAAAATAAATCTGGGTTGATAACTTGGGCACCTCAACTTTTCACCATCTTTGAATTTCACTGGGGTCTTGATCCTGAAGGGTCTAAAGCTCCTGGGTTGTATCCTTAGCCGGTCAATGTGGTTGTATTGCTCTCAGTGATGCTACACTAATAAGCCAGTACTGAAGAGCTGGAATCTCCATGTTTTGCCCATTTTTCCCCCTTCCCTTTTCTTGCAGTGCTTAAATAAATACCCCGTGGTTCTAGGAGAGAACTGTGGGATCTGCAGCTTTACCATGTATTGCTTCTCCTTGGGGTGAACACAGCATCAGGGTCAGAGCCCTGGCAGCATCGTGAACCCTGTGTTGTTCGGATGTTGGCAGCTGTACGTGTGCACAGAAAAGGAAGCACTTTTAACCTTGCAGCTCTCCTGACCACACAGCTTTTGGGCTGGGCTGCAAAAACCCACTGAGAGCTTCTCTTGTGGGCCATGGCCTTGCTGGCTTTGAGGGTCAGGAATGCTGCTCATTTGGTTGCGGGCACTGCAGGGAAAGGTTTATTTGTTTCAAAGTGTTTTCAGCAGAGAAGTGTTTATAGTGCTCTGAAGTTTCGTAAGAGCTTATTTTTTAAGAGAAACAAATGTTAAGCTGTTTTTAAGCTGATGGTGACCCCTTACCATTCCTGTGTTTTTCCCATGGGATCTTTAAAAGGGAAAGTTTCATATTTTTCCTGAAATCCTTGAGAACTGCTGCCTGAAGGCCTTGATTCTACTGTGTCCAAATCAGCAGAAAGGTTTTCATGGTGTTAACGGGGCAGGGCTGAACTGAAGGGGGTCTGCACTTACTCTCATGAGAGTCTTAGGGCTTCTGCCTTGGGGACACATTTTTACCTCAAGGGTCAATCCTGTGTCCTTTGAAGTAGGAAGGAGTTTTACATGTGGGGTGGTATGAAAGTCAAGCATTTCTGTGCAATGAGTGAGCAGCTGCACACTGTGGGAAGGAGACCATATATCCATCTCTGTCTCTCTTCGCTCTCCTCATGTGTGGTGCAGATTGGCTCTCAGCAAAGCTGTACGTGTCTCTCCTGACTCTTGTTTGCACAGTGAGGACAGCAAATGCTAAAAAGTCCTTCATGCCCTGGCTGCCCACAGCATGGCAGAGCTGGGACACCCCAGCACCCTGATCACAAGAGGTTTGCTGAGCTCAGCTGCTCTGTGTGAGTTCCCTGACTGCAGGCTAGGGCCAGGCTCTGGCTGTCCATGTGACCATACTGTCTTTCATGAGAGAAGGAGGTACAGCCGTGGTCTGTTTCAGCAAAGTTCCTGCTTGCTTGGGCTGGGCTGGAAGCAGAGCAGAAGAAACCATTTCTCTGGGGCTCACTGCTTGCCTCAGTCACTTTTTGGACCCAAACACCAGTGACATTCCCACTTAAAAAAGCAAGCTGGAATGCCCTCTGCATAGCAAGACACCATCTCTCAAACCTTAGTGTGTGCACCAGCCCATGGCTTTGCAGCAGTGAGTCACAGAGCAGGGCTGGGGAAAGTGGCAGCGTGCAGCCTGTGCAGTGCAGCACCAGCCTGCTCAGGTCTGCAGTTGTGCAGTCACACATGCTGGGCTGGCGGGGCTGTGCACACCTTTCATGTACGGGCAGGCAGGGTGCCTGCCATGCTGCCAAAGGTTAAGTTTTGGTGGCTGGCAGCTCACTTAGCATAAATGTCTCGGGCTCTAATTGGCATTTGATTTGTCAGGGACACTGTGCCCTCCCTGCATTCCCTGGGGGAGGTAGTAGGACAGAGTTGCACTGTGCTGTTGAGGGCGTGAGGCTTAATTGAGACGATGTAATGGCGGGTCCATTAGAAAGGCTCTGGAGAGCAGGCTGAGAGCCTGGTTCTGGGTAAGTGTGGGATTTTATGCCTTTTGATGGGCTGATTTAGAGACTGAAATGGCAAGGACTTGGCAGGCTAATTAACACATAATCAAAATTGAGGGGATTTTCCACTAGATGCAGTGATCTAGTTAATATAAATATTAGTTTTATGGAGGATTGACTTCCCATCCTAAATGAAAGTCTGTCATTGAGGAGAGGCCTGTCATGAAATTATAGTGGCAGCCTTTTGAGGTGAATTTGCATGATTTGCCAAAAAATTTAAAAATATGATAACTATCCAATTTCAATCTGCATATTCATGCAGCTGCCATTCCCTTGCTCCCAGACCACCTTGCAGTCATGAGAGCATCCGAGCTGATGTGCTCCCCAGGAGTGGCAAGAGCTGATGCAGCTTCCACTTCACATACCCCAGAAGAACAGCAGGATCATGCCTCACTGGGATTTCACCTTGGCCATGACACAGTGTGGTTGGGGTGGCATTTGGGACTGTGCAAGCAGCAGACAGTGCCCACAGCAGCGTGGTCACCTCTGGGATTTGACAGACAAGAGGTGGCTGCCACTGGGCTGCAGTGCTGCCAGCTAAAGCACGCCGTGCAACAAAGGAGAGTGCAGCAACCTTTGGAGGGACGTAAATGAAAGCAATTCACGTGGTTCCTCCATAGGAGCAGCAGCTGTAACTCAACAATATCCACTGAGGGGGAAATGCAGAGGGAACCTGAAATCTCAGTAATTGCTTGTGTACATGCTGCCCAACATGTTTTACTGGAGCACCTCCAGATGTGCTACTGAGATCCATGAGGGAAGGTGCTTTCCTTGAGAGACAGTGTGAGATGTGCAGGACCCAAGCACAAGGCAAGCTGACCTTGCAGAGGGGGTGGCTGCCGTGGCTTGTTCTTGCAGTCTGACCCAAACTGTGAGGCTTCATCCCCCACTGCCGCTAATGTCCTCTCAGATGGCTTCCTAGCAGGAGGGGACAGGTGTGCCAAGAGAAAACCACGTTGCCCAGATGGTTGATTTGCAGAGCCCAGCTGGTAATTTATCCAGGACTCACTGCCATGCACACACAAGGGGCTCTGCCATCGTCTGGCTGGGGTAGTTCCATGTTCGCATTACTGGCTCCCTTACATCCAGATGATCCCATAAATCTTCCATGAGATTTATGCCGTAGCATCAGTCGCAAAACAGCGGTAAAATGCCTGAGTGAGTTTTTCCTGCCTTTTTTGAGCCGGTGCTTTGAACTACCAGTGCCAGTTCTGTGGAGGATGTAGTTATCGTGTTAGGAACAGAGACTGCAAAGCAAAGTTCTGGGAAAGAGATTAAAATGCATTTCTGATCCTGGAAGAATTGATCAGCTCATCATTGCAAAGCTCCCTTCAAGTGTTTTAACAGGGGAAATCAGCCTTTCAGATGCTTTCTGTGCCAAAGGCTTCCATTTACTGTATCAAACAGAGTGACTACTGGAACCACCGGGCTTCCACATGCTGTTCCAACAATTAGCTCCACAGTGCCCTTATTCAGTCAGTCTCAGCAAATTTGTAGGGCTTTTCCAAAGGTCCAACTAGCCATTAGAGTGATCCAGCCATTTCATCTTCAAATGACATAGAAAGTCATGCCTGCTTGCACTCAGCTTTCCACCCCAGAAACTGGTACTGGTACCAGGAGCAAGAGCACATGGTGCCCAAACCCACTGCCACTTGCAGGGGAGCAACTGGAATCACCACCCAAAGACTGAGCCTCCTTACAGCCCTTGGGACTGACAGTAGGTCCTGGAGAGCTCTATGGGTCCCAGCAAGAACTGGGCAGGGAGCACAGGAGATGGAGGGTTCTCAAGTATCTGAAAGATCCTGTGCTGCTGAGGGGAGCATTAGTTTTGGCTGCAGTTTAGGAGTTTCTTTGATTTCACAGTTTGATAAGAATGGGAACAAACAGAAGGTCAGTGTCAATCCTAGCAGGAGAGATGTGACTCAGAGGCACACACACTCTTCTGCTGAAGTGGCAAGGCAGCCACACTGGATACCACTGGCTCCTGGGCTGTGGGTAATGGGAGGGTAATGGAGCACCAGCTGCACAATTAGAATAGTCCCCTCTGGTCAGCTGTGGGCTATAGGTAGATCCAAGGATGTCTCAAAACCCTGCACTCAGTCAGGCTGCTTAGATACTGGCACCAAAGGTTGGTCCTGAACTTTGAGGATCTGGATTTGATCATTCCTGAGCCTGGCTAGTGCTTTTATTAAAGATTTGCCTGTGAGACCATTTCAGCTGTGAGATAAGTGTACGACTGCAGTCTGATTTGCCCCCTTGTTTGTTGTTGCTGTTCTTCTCTTGTTGCTGCTTTTTTATTTGAAAAGGCTTGTAGTGAATTACAAAAAGAGGATTTTAATTCAGGAGACCTTGATGACTTATTATGCCTTATCACTCCTTAGGCATGGAGTACAGCTGGTTCTTTTTTTTTTTTAATTCCTCCACTTGTTTATCTCCCACATCTCCTCCTCCACTACTACCACTCTGAGGTAAATCACAAGAACACTCCTCCATTAGAAAACGGCATGGTACCTTTTCAAGTGATTCACTCAAGCAGGAGTGGGCAAACACACTTTCATGCTTTTTTTCTGCTACTGTTTGTTGGCATAAAGTGCCAAGTGGCCCGGGGACATTTCATAGGTGCTGGAAAATTTTGCTAAAATGCTGCTGTTTCTTTATGTAGCCAGTCGGGAACAGATTTGTCCTTCATACAGCAAAATCAGTGAAAGTTCATAGGAGTGGATATGCCTTTGAAGTACTTTGATCACACATGCTAGGAGTAGAATGATGGCAAATATTCCTGTTATCTTGTCCTAAATTTATTTTAGAAGGCTGCGTAACTCACAGTGGTTGGTTTCTGCTCTCTAGCACTGACAATCTTGCAGCAGGGCCAGCACCATTGATAGATCTCCCTTGGGCTGCAATGTCACCTGACTGCTGAGCAGCAGTGAGGTCAGCTGCTGTTTTCTGGGGGGGACCAATCTTTCCATGGATTCCAAGTTCAGGTCTCTCTGGTTTAAGTTTTGGAGGTGTTTCTTTGCAAACATTCTGAGTACAGACGCTGCTCTCGCCACTGCTGTGGGCACTGAAGCCACAGGGGGAGCAGGGCAGGCAGGGGCAAGCTGCTGCTCAGAGCTTGGCCCATCAGGCACAGCAGGCTAAGATGTAGGGGGAGGAACTAACAAACCCTTCAGTGTAGTTCTGGGGCAGAGATAATGCTCTTGTGCCTGGGCTGGCACATGCTGGCATGAAGCACCAGTGGCACATGCCCACTGTGTAGTAAGAGCAAGTGTGTGCTCATTTTTGCTCTGTTGAGCAAAATGCAAAATCTAGCAATATGTGTAGCTGGCCTGTCTGGGTCACCTTGCTCTGCAGCTGGAGTGACCCAAGGGACTCTGTCCTGACACTGGTCATGATGGAGAGACAGGTAAAGATCACTTCAGCTACACGCTTGGCTTTCAGTCTGTGCTAAGGGACTTCAGACATCCAAGCTGCAAATGGGAAACTCCTTGAGGAGGCTTTTCATCAGAGAGGGCTGGAAACCACTGATTCCAGATAAAGTCAGTGCCTGGGGATTTGTATCCATGGGCTTTTGCTGCTATTGGTATTCAGATCAAATATCTCCAGTTCCAGCCTCAGCCTTGAACTTCTCCTGGGATATCAAGTGTATCAAATCTCTCCTCCCTGAGGACTGACAAAAAATGTGGCACAATTTAAATGTAATATTAGAGCAAGTGAACGCTCTGTTGTATGTATTTCAGCTACCTTCAAGTCTGCAACCACCCAGTTGTCAGCTACGCATGCTTCATGCATTGCGTCCATGTCCTTCCTCTGTGCTGCACTTTAGAGGCTGTTTTGCTGCATTACAGAAAAACTGAGAGCCAGAGTTTCATTTTGTTGTGTGTATCCTCAAAACAAGATGAGTTTTCAGCACTGGCATTTAGAAAAACCCACCTCAGGCTTGTTCACTGAGAAAGCTCCCAATAGAATAAACACACATACCCCCTGCCAATGCAATTATCGTGGCATCACTTCCTCTGACAATAATTTGCTCCAGCTTTTTAACTTCTTCTAATTATGTCAGTCTTTTTCTTAACCACTTTCTGCTGTTGGTCTCCTACCCAGGGAGAGGGTGGTGGCTGGCGAGGGAAGTGTGCGACTCGATGCCCTGCCTGGGCTGCACAGGGTACAGTGGTGGCACAGCTGGATGGGCACACAAAGGGTGCTGGTGTGAGACCCCACTTTTGCAGGCATAAGGCTGCACTGATGTGCAGCACTGCCAAAGCCACTTGGCAGGAGGCAAGACACTTGTTGCCAGTGGCTGCAGAAAATAATAGAATGGTGTTTTCCTCTCTGAACAGATGTCAAAAATTACCTGCAACTGCAAAGCAGCGGAAGGCGGGAAGGCCAGCGAGCCCGGCTCATCAGTCCCACCATCTATTTGCCCCAGAGTGCTGTCTGCATGGTTTTCCAGTACCAGGCATGGGGCAGCAATGGGGTGATGCTGCGGGTCTGGCGGGAAGCCAGTCAGGAGCACAAGGCACTGTGGGTCATCACGGAGGACCAAGGGGAGGAGTGGAGGGAAGGCCGCATCATTTTGCCGAGCTACGACATGGAATACCGGGTAAGATGCTTGCAGAAGGTGTGCTGGACCAGGTAGACTTCTCCAGCATCTTGATTTCAGTGTTTCAGAGCCCAGGCCCATTCATCATTGGGGAATGTGGCTGTTTTCATTGTGTTTCTCAAGTTACCATAGTAACTAAGCTACACTGTTTGTTATTCTGAGAGTGCCTGTCTTCTGCACAGACTTGGGCCTTTGTTCAGCCTGTTGCCTTTCATATTCCTCAGATCTCCCATTTTGCAAATATTCTCAAATAT
Source organism: Leptocoma aspasia (assembly GCA_013399835.1). Classification (NCBI taxonomy): domain Eukaryota; kingdom Metazoa; phylum Chordata; class Aves; order Passeriformes; family Nectariniidae; genus Leptocoma; species Leptocoma aspasia. The sequence goes on along the minus strand of VXAX01003481.1, from coordinate 2,446,486 downwards.
TCTCCCTTTTCCTTTTTTTCTTCTTTTTTTTTCTTCATTTTGTTTTGCATTTCTTCCCCCTCCTACTGAAGGTCATCAGATAGTCTGACCAGAGGCAGATGTGCAGCTCCAGGGAGCAAACTCAGCAGCCAGGAGAAGTGGGAAGCTGGGAGGGAGCACAGCCAGCTCTTAAGGGTGGGCAGCGAACAGCAATTCTCCAGCCTCAGCTGCAACTGTTGACATAGGAGAAGGAAGAGGGAATGCAGGCTCGTTTGTGAATCCTCTTCTCTGATACTTTAGCCTAGATCAGAGGGCAGGGTGCAGGGCTGTGGGATCATGGCTCTGTCCCACTCTCAGGAAATCAATGGAAGAGAAGGGATGAGCTGGAGGGAGGAAGGGAACTGTGCTGCCTTACCACAGCCACCTGAGTCCCTCTGACACAGCTGTACCAGCACCCCATGGAGAGGCTGCTGCTTCCAGGAGTGTCTTTGGCATGGTTGTCCCTTCTGGGCAGCGTGCCGTTTGCCAGGGAGACAGCGCTACTGTTGTCACCTGTTAATGAGCATCAGCACAGCATCCAGCACCCTCCAAGGCAGAAGGAAATATGGACTCCCAGGCTTGAGTCAGCACTTTAGTGACCACCCAGGAGCATTGCTCCAGCCAGCTTCCAGCCCTGACCCTGACCCAGGGAGCTGCTGCTGTCAGGCCACTGACCCCTCCAAACTGCTGCCTCCCACATGGGTTGACGGCCTGAGCTTGGGACTCACAGCCCAGACATTCCATTGCCTCTGCAGTCAGATGCCCAGCCCTTCAGGGAGGTGTCTTTGCAGGCAGGCATGGATCCCAGGCACCTTAGGTGAAAGGGGGCACCTAATACGGGGAGAGGAGGTTTGTGAAGTACATAGCCCTAGGAAATTTTTTGGACCCTTAGAATCCTAGTATCACTAGGGTTGGAAAAGGCCACTAGCATAATCAAGTCCAGTCATTAACCCAGCATCATCATGTGCCACACTAAACCATATCCACAAGGGCCATATCCACATGCCTTTTGAACAATTCCAGGGATGGTGATTCCACCACTTCCCTTGGCAGCCTATTCCAATGCCTTCAGAGTAGGCAGGGGGATATAAAGCAAAAGCTTTGTACTGGAGCTGCCTGACTAGCTCGTTTGTATGGGTTTGGCTTTTTAATAAAATACCACAAAACACAATATGCCTGCAGATAAGAATGATGGGCACTGGCTGACTACTTTGTGTGCTAAACATGAATATACCAGCATTAGCTGAATAATGGCGTCATTATGTAAATATTGCAAGTGTCCCCACTCAGCAGTTCTTAGAGCTAACGACTCTACTTATTTTTGTAAATATATTTTGCCTGTGATTAAGTAGGAATAAGCTGACCCTTCTCCTCTGACATTTCAATACTTCTTATGTAGTGTTGATGAGAACAGCACTTTACAGTCAATGTAGCTGTGCATTTTGTGTCCTTCCCTTCCTTTTTGTGATCATAGCTCAGTTAATACCATGGGCCAAAGCTGCTGCTGCAGTAACTTAGAGTTACACCACTTGCACCATTTGTACAAGGGCTAGGGGGGTTCACTGAGTCTTTATTCCTTATGAGAGGCATTTAACTGAAAAAATTGCAAGCCAGAGCAATTTTGCAGGCCAGGCAGAGATCTCTCTGTTGAACCTGTCCATGCACAGCAGTTTTCCCTGGGAAAGGAGTGGCAGAGGCAGGGCAAGGAAGCAGGACTAGTGTCAGATGATCCACAGGTCTGTAGGGAAAGCCTGGAGCAATCTCCCACCCTTTCCTTTGGGAGCAGCAGCCACCCTCCCTAGGTGGTTCTAAGCTGGGAAGCACCCAACTTGGCATTGACATTTCTGTCCTGATTCCCCACAGATCGTGTTTGAGGGCTTTATCCGCAATGGCCACTCAGGAGAGCTGGCCCTGGATGACATCCGGCTAGGCACCGACATCCCGTTGGAGAACTGCATGGGTACGTGCTGCATCCTGCAGTGGGGGCAGGGAGGGAGGGGGCAGCTCAGGCTGGAGAGCCTTGGCTTGCAAGCTGTCAGTGGGCCACACCTCCCCTGGCTGAGTTACCAGGGGTTTCTGGATCTCAGCTGGGACTTTCATTGCCCATGAAAGAAATGAGGGCAACTCAGCCTCTGGGGGACAGGGGCTCTGCCTGCGTCGGTGTGAGGAGAAGGAAGCACATGTCTCTGCCACACAAAGCTGAAAGAGCAGCTGAGGGTTACTGAGGACTATTCTATGTGATAAGGACATACACCAAATTTAAAAGGAAAGTGCTGAACAAAAGAAGCCAGCTGTCAGTCAGTATTACACATTTAGAGGGGCCAACGAGTTCAAAAGGAGTCTTCTCTAATAAGAAAAAAAAAACAGCAGAGAGGTTTTACAGCAATGTTAACAGAATAACAAAAGAAATTTTTGCCCTAGAATTCACCGTTTCCCAAACCAGGCCAAAAGCCAGGTAAAAACAGAAAGGACTTGGGGGAAAAAAAAGGGAGCAAAAAAAGTATGTTTCAGCAGTTTGCAGCTGGAGCCATTGCCCTGCACTTTTCCTCTAGCTGGCATATCCATGCAATCACACTGATGGCTCTGGCTGCCATCTTGCTTGGGTGTGTATTTAGAGGTATCCCAGTTGAGCACAGGACCAGCAGTATTTAATTAGTGGGATCTGTGCTGAGAGCTGCCCAGAGCAGCGAGGTCCTGTTCTTCTGCATGACCTGGGAGAAGCATGTTTCACTAGGAAGTGTCTGACCCATCCTGAAGCCCATGGAAAAAGCAGAGAAGAGCCTCTCCCCAATTTGGGCTTTGAAAGGCCCCATTCAGTGAAGTTGCTCTCCTCACCCCACCAAGGGAGGATCCCAGTGCCTCCTAACCCAAGCAGGACAAACACTCTCTTCCAAGGGGTGTTTCTCGGGGGAGGAAGCACCAGACAAACCATGCTGCTTACATTGCTTTCCCCCCATGCGGGCAGGTGAGGGTGAAGATGGTGCAGGAACCAGCACTGATAATAAGGCAGAGGACTAGGACTGCCCCAGAGAGGCTCTTAAGCACTGTCAGTCCGGGTTTCTTTGATGCTTTGAACTCTGCTGGTCTCTCATCTGCCAAAGGAGCTAATGCTTCAGATGTCAAATTCCCGGTATTTAAGGCTTGACAGTGGTGTTTTAATCTCTTCCCTTCTATGGCATTAAAGAGAAGCAAGACCCATGATTAACGCTAATAGTATTTCCTATCTAACTTCTTTGGAGCTCAGCAATTCACCTAGCTCCAGTCTTATCGTATCTTGGGCCTCATGAACCTAAAGCTTAATATTTCAAAAACAAAAGCATTAATAAATTACAAAGTTTCAAGCATTTTCAGCCCAAAAAAACCACACCTAACTGCTACACAAATTTATTTTAACCAGTCTAGGAAGTTGAATGTGGACCTTAAAACCCATAAGGATGGTTTGTTTCAGATCATTTCCAGCAAAGGGCTCCCACTGCAAACTTTAACATAACTTAGGGGTCATTTCCAATTTCACCAATATAATAATGAAATGGCAGCGATACCATGCTGCTCTCTTTCTTTCAGAACCATGAGAATAGCTGACTCCAGTACAGGCTAGTCTTCCTTCAAATATAATCCTTGGAAGCAATCTGATTCCTTTTTAGCATGAAAGAATGCTAATAAGCCAAAATAATGTTTTCCTTTGACAAATCTGTCATTCGCATTTTGAACCCGAGTGATGATTTCATAGCACTCAGTAGAGCCAGAGTCTGCTTCTGTGACTCACAGGCATAATGCAGAAGTAATCTAAAAATAATCAGAAGTCTATTACTTCTGCAAGAAAGTAATCAGTAGTAAGTACCGACTATTGCTTTTCAGATCCAGTAATTTGTAATAGATTACATCTTCAAAGTATATTGAAAGAAGGAAAACTATCACTTGCTTTTGTTTCTTGCCACTGTGGGATGGAAAGGAGCAGGGCATCACTGCCCAGAATTAACACAGTTCCTGTGTGAGTAACAGTGCCAGAGTTGAGCCAGAAACCAAAACCACTTTTGGAAATTTAGGGGGTTTCAGGGTTTCATCACTGGGCCAGGTGAGGCTTTGTCATTGGATGACTCAGGCCAGCCAGGCTGAATCCAAATGACCCCAAAACTCAGAGATATTTTTCTCTGAAGTGTGTTTGAGTCAAAGCTTTTTGTGCCTGTTTGGTCCCCAGCTGGGGCCAGGTTTCTCGTGGTCCTGGCTGAGGTTGGCTGGCTCCACGTGCTGTTCCCAGCGAGTGGCTCCTGTGGGGCACAGCCTGCTCTGCTTGGCCACTGCAAATCAACAGGGACATTAACTGGGGGCTTGGTGTGGAGTACTGCCCTCTCTAATACAAGCTTTTGTTTTTCCTCTGCAGAACCCATCACAGCTTTCCCAGGTGAGAACTCCTACTTTCCAGGTAAAACTGCACTTCTCTCGCTGGTTTTGTTCTGCTGGCATGGGCTTTTACATCCAAGGAAAGCAATGTGTGTGCTTGTACAAACAGCAAATGTTCTGAGCACTGAAATGGCAAGTGTGTACTAAACCTCCCACACCACAGCAGCAGGAGATGGCATCCTCTGACTTCTGCTAGGTGACAGGGAACAGGCAAGCAGGCAAGTCCTCCATCTTGGGACTGAACAGCGTTAGGAAACCTGCCATCATGAGAAGCATTTAGCTCCTGAAAAGCAGCTAAGCCTAAAATGGGAAGGCTGAGGAGTAAAGAATAGTTTTCAACTGACTTAAATGGAAAAAAAGAGTAGCCAGTTAAAAGTGAAATCTTGTGGCAGTAATTCACATTGCTGTGAGGGAAGGTGGTTCTCTAGTTTGTAGATGCTCTGGCAGTGGCTGTGTTCAGTGCTGGCAAAGGAGGGTGGGGCCAGTCTGCTTGGAAGGGGAAGGGAGTTGGGAGGTATAAGTGAGACAGCAAATTGCCATGAGAAGCTCTGAAGGTGACAGTGAATAAAAGGAAAACAAGGTGAAAATGGTACATTTAACAGCTTAATACTAGCCTGGAGAATAGAAACCAACATTTCTCTGATCAAACCTGCAGGGTAGGAGAAAAGGTGAGGAACTCCAAGAAACTGCCTCTCTTTTCAGGGGGGGTGCTGTTTGTCTTGCGCTGGGGTGGGAAAAACTATCTACTTTTGCAGACATTAGTTTAGTCTGAGGCATTTACGTGTTTTTTAAATTTGGATTTTGTTTCCCTGCCTGCCTCTTCAGGAATGTGGCTGGGGGTTGTGTTGTGATGAAGAGCAAACTTGGAGCTCCCCTTAATTCTGAGAGTTGTTTTGTCAATTCAATCAACATGCCCTTTGCTTCAGTGGAACATGATGTCTGTACTCTTTCCATCCCCTGCTGTGCTGGTGAACTGTGAGATATGGCTGGACTCTACCCTAGAAGCAGCTGCATTTCCATGTGGGCAAGCTGTCTCTCCTGGGTGGGTGCCTTGGGAGCTGTGGCAGTGAAGGCAAAGTAGGCACCGAGACTGAAATCACATGCGTGACTCTGTCCCTGGGGATTCAGGCTATGGAGTGTTACCAAAGTGAGGGACAAGTGCAGGGTCATCGTGTTTTACAGTCACACCCATACTGTAACAACTAGGAATTCAGTTCTGCTTGTTATAGGCTGCTTATTTATCTGATATGCAGGCTTGTGGTGTTACTGAAAAGCTGCTGTGATATTCTCAGGTGACAGTTAAAGCCTCATGACTTCCACCATTGCTCTACATTCTCCTAGGTCTGGTCTGGTATCTATTTGCAAACACTATCCTTGTCTTTTGGGATTTGTTACCATTTGAACCTCTCTCTGGGTCCTCACATTCTCTTCTAAAGTCTATCCTAAAGTCCTGCTAATTCATATTGTTTGTCTTCCCCTTCCCCCCTGCTCTGCTGCCTGAGTGCCTCCACTTCCCCATTGTATTCCCCAGGGCACACTGGCTGGGGAGAAACAGTGAGGTCCCTGAGTACCACAGGCAGATGCTGTTACAGGCACACATCCCCTTCCCACTGGAACTTGCCAACTTGTTCCAATGGCTCCTGCCCATTCCTGGCTCCCTCGAGGACATCCTAGCATTGATCATAACAGGGGAGCAATTGCAATTGCAGCAAAAGGTTGAAAAGGTTTCCCTGGATGACAGGCAGGAATAGATGGCACAGAGGGATGGAGTGACCTGGGAAAAAGCAAAGTGCAGAGGGAAAAAATGAAGAAGTGAAGATGAAGTCTGGAGGCAATTACATGATAATTAAAATGAGGGAGAGACAGACATGTTAAATAGAAAGAGAAGGTAAAATGAGGGAAAGAAGTCTCTGGCTGGAGAAAAAAATGGAGCTGGAGAGAAAAAAAACTATGCATGAATTACTGAGATGTTCTACAGCCCCCACTCCTGCAATTACTTGATGAAAAAGTCAGATGCCATTAAAAATAAGAGCAAATCCTTCCTCTCCTGGCTTGGGAGCAAACCTGAACATATGCAACTTACAGGCTCCAGGATCACAAATCAAATACAAGAAGAGAATCTGTGTAGGTGGAATACGTTTCACCTAGTGGGTCGGGACTTTACAGGACCAGGAAAGTGTGCTTCAGCTGTACTGCTTTTGAGCATTGATGCATTCCACCCTTAAAGAAAGGGTACAACAAGTGTCTGGAAGCAATTAGATAATTACCAGGCTAAAAATAAGAGATATATTCCAAAGAATGCATGGAGAAAAACCATGGAGAAAAATCATAGGGAGAATTTGGCTTTGGGACTGGTGTATTCTGTCTCTGCAGGTATCCTGAAATCAAGATAGAGATATCTCCCTGGAGCAATGACAGGTAGCAGTTATAGGGTTGAGACTGACACTGGTTTTGTGGCATTCAGATTAGATGAGTGTAATACTTGCTTTCATCTGTGTCATCGATGAAAAGTCCAGCTGTGTTGCTTGTCCACAGCAGTTAATGTCAGTGATTTCAGGAAGGAATATGAGCTATGACACGGCAGTGGCAGAGCAAGGCAGGCAGCCCTGTAGGCAGCTTTCTGGAAAGGATTTTCTCCTTTTTTTTCTCAGATGACTATTGCTTTTCCTTTTTTGGGTTTTGATTCTCAGTGCAAAACTCCAAAACTAGTCCCTATAGAGTGTTCCCTATTGAAAAGAGAATAGGGCAGTACCTGGCCAGGTTGGAGGTGTAAGCACTAGCAGCACAACCACATAAAATATCCACCCCGTAGGGATTAAATCAGGTTTCCACTGACTGGTGTTCCAAGCTGTGCCATAAACACAGCAGCCACAAACTTGACAGCAACAGCAGGAGGCAGTTCTTTATTAAGACGAGAGCACTAGTGAATAAATGAGGAAGGGCAAGTGTGTGTGTGGCAGAAGGCAAAGGGGAGTGGAAAAATTATTAAGTTAAGAAGATGGATTTTTTTTTTCCATCTCCCTGAGCAGTGAACTTTTCCACTGATATAACAGAAAACTTCCAGAGAGCAGCAGAGCCAGTAAAAACAGAGCAGATAACATCAGCTCTGTGTGCTGAGTGGATGGGCAGCTATATTTAGTGGCTGGCAGTGTAAGGAAGAACAATCATTAACATTGGGAATTGGCTTCATTAGGGCTCAGAGACAACTGAGTGTGATTCCTTAATGACTTCAGTTGCTAAATGACCTCTCCAGACCTCTGCTATCTCCTCAGCAGGACCATGCGGAAACAGAGGTTGAGGAAGGGCTCTGCACCACCCCTCATGCTTGAAGCCCCGGCTGGGACATCTGGAGTGGGTCAGAGCCAAGCAAGGGCTGTCCTAAAGCTGCAGCCAGCTTGAGTTCCCCAAGGGATCTTTCCCACAAGCAGGATCATCTGCAGTACATCATACTGCTTCCCTCCATTCCCAGGCAGGCAGAGGGCAGAGATGCACGGGGAAGGGGCAACGGCTGCAGGCTGGGCACTATGGCACGTGTTCCTCTCTGGCCAGACCCACCCTTTGTACACTCAGCCTTCCACTGGGCAATGTACAGCCATCAGGAGAGGAAGCCTTCCTCCCACTCTTTTGAGACTCAGGAGCTGTTGTGCCCCCTGACACCTGCCCTTCTCCCCATCCCAGCTCCCACCATGGAATCTGGTGCATATCAGTGGTGTGAGAGGCTGTTTGTTTGTAAATCTCTCACTGGAACAAGGTGCTGTGTAAGCAGAGACTGTCACCAAGTGTAAATACAAGTGGCCTCTACACAGCGAGCAGCCCCACGATATCCCTGGGGGTCAGCCCTGCACCCCCACGCTGTCAGACACAGGAGAGGTGTTGATGATCCATTGGGGATGGTGGTGGGTCACATTCAGGTCTGGGCCAGCTGGATCTGTGGAGGGAGACAGTGGGGGGTTATCAGCGAGGCTCAAAGCAGCATTGAACATGCTCAGCCTCACAGGGAGCTGGTGGCAGCCCCCATGGGATGTCCCACACTGCCACCCCCATGCAGATGCGTGAGGGGCAGCAGCTGCTCGAGGAGGCACAGGGATGTGCTGCTTTCATTCCCCCACACCAGCATGGCCAGTGGAGTTAGGGAAGGAGGTCAGAGGGCTGCCTGCTCTCTACCTTTGCCATCCTCAACACACAGCCTAGCCTGTATCCCCCTTCTGCAGGCACTCTTGGGGGACAGGAGGGACAGGGTCACCCCCACTCCTGATGGCGAGGGGCAGCTGGGGTGAGACAGGTTGAGAGCAGCATATCTGAGGCAGTTAGGCTTCTCCTGAGACATCCAAATTTCTTGCCTACAATGACAAATATGTGGGTGGTTCCCAGCCTCCTGCTCTATAAAGCAGTCTTGCTTGTGTGGTTTTTTCCTAGCTTTTGAGGGTTTTTGTTGTTGTTGTTGTTGTAGCTATTCATCTGGGTGCACTGTTCATTCTTGGTTTTAGTCCTTGTGCCCAGGTTTTGGGGAATGGGGACGGGAGAAAAGCCTTGTGAGTGGCAGAGGAAGCATCATTTTGCCTCATCTCCTGTGCCACTGGCAGCAAAACCGTCACCATCCCAAATTTCCAGCCAGTGACTCTGCTGTTAGGCAGTGTTTGTAGGGGAGGGCAGAGGCTGTGCTGCAAGATGCCCTTGCTGCTGGCAAAGCTGAGTGCATACTGTTTTGTATTTTCCCCTTGGAGTCCTCCAAGTCTGCTCAGGAAACCAAGCTGGAGTTTAGTTAGCACAGAGCTCAACAATGTGCTGACACCAAACCCAGGAGCCCCCAAAGTTCAGCTTGCCAGCACTGAGTCAGGGGGCTGCCCCCCACTAGGCAGCCAGGGGCAGGAGCAGAGTGTGAGCACAGGACGGGGGTCAGTGTGTCCAGCAGCAGAGTAAACATTCCTGAGAGTTTCCCTTGGGACTCCAGCCCCCTTGAAGTAACCAGTAAATAAACGTGGTGCAAAAATACATGCCTCCCTAGTTATTTGCAGCTCGCCCCCACGAGCGTTGCTGGGGAGGTGAGAGCAGCGAGTGCAGGAGCAGCAGCGCAGAGCGGCGCTGCCGTGGGCGTGCACAGACCCCGCCGCTGCCGGAGGTTCCGCGGGCCTGCCTGAGCAGATGTGCGCAGGGCTGTCCTGCTGTGACCTGCTCAGGGACAGCAGCCCGGCAGCCGTGCTCTGCAACACGCCACAGCTGCAGGAACAGGAAGGGTTGACCATGGCTGGGCTGAGTCTGGGCACTGCCTGCCCGTGAGTTCAAAGGAGGCAGGTGCTTTTCCAGCCCTCCCAAGGTGTGTTGCTTTATCAGCATGAATTCATAGTCCTGGCTTGCTGAAGATGCAGAGGGCATGAGTTTCTTGTCTGAATATTGGGTTGAATTTTGCAGCCCATGCCCTGTAAATAATTATAACCATCCCTTCTCGCTTCAAGAAATAGTAAGGAAATCTGTGTACGTCTGTGAATGGGGCACTTAGTGAGACTAGACCTGTGTGCAGAGCATTTTCAGACAGAGAACTTCTCTGTCTTTTCAGTAAAAATGGCAAATGCTTCTCCCTGTAATCTCTTTCCCAGTCCCCTGTGGTAACTTCCTCAGCCATCTGAGATTATGCTTTTCTTCTAATTATGAACGTGATGTGTTTTGTTACTGCTTGACAACATCTGCCATGTGGAGACAAAACCAGGTGGCTGATCTGGAGATGGCCAAAATAAAGAAGGGAAAAAAACATTCGTTGATGCCAGAAATAACAGTAATAATAGCGCATATGGAATTTGTATTGCGATCCAGGCAGCCTGATTAATTAAAAGGGAAGAGAAAGGCCCTTGAATATGTGGGCTCAGCAAATGCCAGGCTGTGCCCTCCCCTAGGAGCACGCCCTGTATCGAGAGGCGGCTGCGGGACCTCGTGTTGCTCCATGCTGTACTCTTGAAAGCATGTGTGTTTCTTTTTGTGCGTCTGCATGCCTCCCACCTAGCAACCCTGTTCTGTGTCTCCTCCCCAGGGGCAACCCTCCTGCCAGGGACCGAGCCCACAGTGGACACGGTGTCAGTGCAGCCCATCCCAGCCTACTGGTATTACGTTATTGCCGCCGGAGGTGCTGTTGTGGTGCTGGTCTCCGTCGCGCTGGCCCTTGTGCTCCACTACCACCGGTTCCGCTATGCGGCCAAGAAGAGTGATCACTCCATCACCTACAAAACCTCCCACTATGCCAACGGGGCCCCTGTGGCCGTGGAGCCCACCCTAACCATAAAACTAGAGCAAGACCCCAGCTTGCGCTGCTGAGAGCCGAACAGGAACGAGAAAGCAAACAAAACACAAAACAGACAGACAGACAGAAACTAAGACTTCAAATATGTTGCCTCAGTTTTGCACTTTTTTCCTTACCTAGCATACGTGTGACTCTTAGATATCTCCATCCCTTCTCCGTCCCCCAGCCCTCCCCAAATCTTTTACAAACTCTAAACTAATGCTGCATCTTGGATCGCCAGAAGAGACACACCGCCCCTTCACTTCAAAAGTGAACGCTCCCTTTCTGTTACTTTTCAAGGATACTTGGGGTGTCAGGTGGGGGTTTACTTTGTTTTGTTGTGTTCATTTGGGGAGAATTTTTTTTGTTGGTCGGCTTCTTTGGGTTTTGGGGTTTTTTCCTCCTCCCAGTAGGCAACCTGCAAGGGAACCTGATGGTGAGCCTGCATGTGTGAGTGTGCATGGGACTGTGTGTGTCTGACTGACTGAATGTATATTTAGAAACAGCCCCTTTTTAATTTGCTTGTTGTTGCTTCTACTTGCACAGGGAATGCTTTTATTTTTGTTTTTGTTGTTGTTGTTGTTAATTTTCCCTCCTTCCCATCTCCTCTCTGGAAGGTCTGGGACATGTTTATGGTGAATGCCCTGATTTGTTTACTTGGGGAAGAGAGCAATGCTTTTTTGTTGCCTTATCTAGCTTTGGCTGGGTTTCTTGTTTGATAGTGTTAATGTCTTGGGTGCAAATTGAGAAGAGGCCAGGCTGGACAGTAGGAATGTCCACCTCAGATGGCTAGAAGAATCCAGAGAGGTCATAGACGTTCAAAAAGCAAGATCTCTCCATTTTGTTGTTTCTGCAGCCAACATGATAACACAGCCATTGTTTGGAAGAGGGAGGGGAAGCCCTCCTCTTCCCCCACCTGCAAGTGAATCTATTTAAAGTTGCCTTATATCAGAGAAGCTCATAATGAATGTTTTGTTTGTATCTGTTAAAGCCAGCCTTAGCGTAACACGTAGACTTCAGCAGGTCTTAGTGAATGCTAAATACTGTAGTTTCTTGAGAATTGAAGGTTTATTTATTTAATAAGTATCCTCGCTCTGGGTGCTGATGGTTTTGCTTTTACACGGGGAAGGAGGAGAGGGCTCCTCCTTGTCTTTCTGCTAGAAATGTTCAAGGGACAAGTATAGTTCCCCTTTCTGGGTTTGGTTTTTTTCCTTCTGCCCAATCCATAGCTGCTGAATCATAAAAATTGCCCGTTGACTTTCTAGAATGTCCGTTTTGCGTTTGCTAATGTTCTGCTTCTCAGAGTGCCAGTAACATCTAGCAAGCCAAGCCCAGCCAGTGCACCTGAGGGGCCCAGCTATTGCTGCTGCTTTAACTGGGGAGGCAAGGAGGAGCCTCCACATGCCTCCGACTGTTGAATGGCCCAGCGTATTGTAGTGGAAATGCCTTATATAAATTACTGAATGATGACATGCAAAAGTGGTTTGAATTGTTAACCCTAATATGTTTGCAGGCAAAAAAGTACCTCCAGTGAGCAAGGTTCTCCATCTTGTTTGTGTCCATCTGTGATGAGTGATCAGATTCCCTCCTCCCTTCTAAACTTGCTAGTGCCCATCCCTTCTTTGCCCATTAATATTGCATAAAATGAACCAAGATGAGCAGCTCTGTTACCTTCCCTGCAGTCTTGAGCTGCCTTTTGGTCTGGGAAAAGAGCTGAAGTGGTATTAGCCCCTGTTGCAGCATAGCCCTGTCCCCAGGGGATGTCTGTCGATGGGGGTGTCACTCTATCCCCCTCCTTGCCTTAATTCACGCAGCCAGTTGCAGTTCCCCATGCTGGTTTCACAGCAGATTTCAGTGGGATCCTCTCAGCTGCAGCAGCAAGTGTCTAAAAGAAGCAGGGAGTGCAGAAAAGCCCAGGGTGGTATGCCATGGTGAGCACATTAGGTGTGGGTGCTCGGGCACCGCTGCACCTGGCCCTGGCTCCCACAAGGTTTTTGAGAGGAGCAGGGACATGCCTGTCCCACAGGGCCTGAATGGACCTGGGCAGCTCCTGCCACCTGGAAGGCATTGCCATTGAAAGGTCCCTGGAGAGGGGTTTCCAGGGCCAGAGTGCTTTCACCGTGAACCTCCTCATCACACAGCACTGGTGTTGCAGTGCAGCTGGCTTGGGATGTGGAATCCTATCCCCCTCAGTCAGCTGCAAATTAAAACAGATGTGAAATACTGGCATGTGCTTGCTGCATTTTCAGGTCAGCCCAAGCCATGTCAGCAGATGATATTGTCCCGCTTGCAAAGTCAGTTCAGTCTCCCTAGTTCAGACGATTTCACTTTGACCAGGTTCACCCCCACAGACTTAGCAAGTGTGCATTGGTGTGTCAGAGAGGAGAATGTGGCACCCTGTCTTTTAAACCAAAATCACCAAAGACAAAACAGAAGGTCACTTCGAGATTTTTACTCCCAGTTTTCCCCTGCTCCTTGAGCCCTGACATCCCCAGCGTTGCCCAGTTGCCTGTGTGTGAAAAATATCTTGTGGAAATTTGAAATTCTTTGAAGATGTATTGTGTGGAATGTAATAAAATGATGATATTTTTATACAAATATCTGGGGTTTTTCTTTCTTCTTCTTTCTTTGCTAATGAGAATGCTGTTGGTTGAAGTAAAGCAGAGTTTCAAAACTCTTTGGAGCATCAGGGCTATTCCTTTTAGCCAAGTGAAGCTCCAGTTCCTGCTGCGTTCAGACCCAGCTCCCAGCAGCACAGCTGCTGTGTGCTCCCTGCCTCGCTGCACTCAGGATCAGGGCATTAATAGCAGCTTTTAGATCCATTACATTTGTACCAGTCCTTTTGGGAGTTTTGGGAGGCTGGACTGACTCTTGGGATTGTTTGGGGATTTCACCAGCATTGCCTAAGTGCTAAATTGCTCAGTGTGATTATACAGAATTTCTCCAGCTGGGGCCCCTGGAGACAGGACATCCGACTCTCCAGGGCCCCTGGGGCTGGCCTGGCTGCCAGCTCAGCTGAGCCACACACTCTGTCTCTGAGCTCAGCAAAAAACGGGTAAGCCATTAGCAAAATTAATAATGAAAACAGCAATGCTTTCCTCTTCTATGCAATCCCTGTTTCTGCATGTCAGACTGTGCAGGGCACCTGCACAGGAGTGTTTGGACAGGTGTATGTCCCTGCTTTCCCTCCACCTGAGTCCTTCCAACTTGTTACAGGGACCTCTGCTGCATCAGTTCTGCTTCCCATCTTCCCTAAGTGCACCTTTCACCCCTTCAGCAGAATCAGCAGCATCACATTTCATGTGAAATATATTTTGCTGCCAGTTTGAGAGGTTTTTCCTTCCCTCTTTCATTTATTTTCCTTCTCTCATATTCTTTACCCTGGCATAAAGCTCAGCTTTGCAATGAAACTTCCTGACTTTACTAGGAATTCAGGCCATCAACAAAAAAATAATTCAAATGTGATCCCTCACACTGGCTATTCAAACACAAGCAAAGCTGAGGAGCCATGCTGCTTTTTTGGGAGGGGGCTTTTTTTTATTCTGCAATTGTACAGCAAAGCAAATTACACTTGTAATTTGCATTTTGTACACTTCAGCGACTGTTCAAGCAAAATTCAAAACAAATATGCACATGTGAAAAACAGGGAGAGAGAGACTGACTGATGGCTTCCCAACAAGGAAGAAAAAAATTCTGTTAAGTAAACAGACGAAAAGGGAGAAATCGTTCAGGATTAATTATTCTGTACGTGCGCCACAGACAGATTGGCCGGAGAGTTGGGTGCTGCTCAGGCTGCAGCACATCCTAGGGAAGAAAGCAGCTAAAATTAGCATGCTTTGTTTAAGGAAATAAATACAGCTTAGTGTGATTTTGATGCAAACTCTTCTGCCAGTAACTTCAGGCATTTAAGTGTCTACTGAAAAAAAAAAAGAGGAAAACTTTTTGGGGGAGCAGTGGGGGCTCTGTTTTTCAGGGAACAGCGTTCTGTCCTGTGTGTCACAGGGAGGCTTCGGGCGTGGCTCCCTGGTGTATGTGCTGTGATGGTGTCAATCTTTTTATCTTATCTCTACAGTTGGTGTTGTGCTAAAGGAGCAGAAGGGGGTCCATGGGCACCCTCTGTAAGCACTGGGGCAAAGCCAGTGCCTAATGAGGATCTGAGAGAGGGAGCACTGACCTGGCAAAGCAAAGGGCGCCGTGGGAAAGGCTGTGCTGTGCCTTGGCAGTGTCAGCGTGCCCGAGATGGCTGATCGGGCAGGAGCAGGCTGCAGAGCTCATTCACCAGCCGAGGGACTGGCCACACAGTTGGATCAGCCTCCTGCCAGGGCAGGCACCTGCAGGATGACACTTGGCACAGGGACCCCAGAGCTGCTTGTCCACAAGGCTGTGGGGGAGAGGTTGGCTTTTCCTGGCCTGGTGGAAATGCCTCTGCTGCCACGTGCAAGGGAACAAGGTAGAAACCAGGCTGTGCATGGGTCTGTGTTTGGATTCTTGTCCCTCTAGAAACCCTGTGAAAACCTACTGTCTTTCCCAGGGCCAGCCCTCACTTACCCCGTGTCAGGGCAGCAGAGTGAGGCGTGCAGACAGCAGGCGAGGCCCCGAGGCGAGCTTGGACAGCCGCTTGGCTTTCCGCCACAGCTCCTCCATCAGTGGCTTTGGCGGCTCTTAGCAGAGACTGCAGGCGTGACTGCCAGTTTGAGGAATCGTGTCGTTAGCCACTGCACTGTAAAAACAAACAGCAACAACGGGGAGGGTGATAAACATACCGGGATGCCACAGAGCTGCCAGCTTCTCCCCCGGCTCCGAGCCCTTGCGTGGTGGCAGCGGGGGCCAGCGCCGCCCGAGGAGCTGCTCGGTTTGGGGTAGGTGAGCTCAGCATGGAGCACAGAACCTCGTGTGAGCTCCTTACCCAGGTTGTCCAGGACTGAGGAAGAGGGAGAGAGACAGGATTATGCCGTGTAATGCCACAGTCACACCGTACGCACACATGCCACCACCACTGTTTTCCTGGCCTGGGCTGCTGCTGAGGAGAGGTGTAAAAGCAGGGCTGGAGAAGGGGTCAGGCTGCAACAGGGGATGTGTCCGCTGCAGGGAGGGTTTGGCAGGGTACTCATTTTGGGTAGCCACCTTGGCCATCTGCCATGCATGCAGCAGGGCCAGGTGCCACATGTTGAAGGGCAGCACCAGGGCTGGCAGTAGCTGCCTGCTCATGGCCACCTCCACACCAAGCACCCAGCCTGGCTCCATGTCTCCAAATGATTTTGGTGAGGGGTCTTCACCTGCCCAGCCATACTTTCCCACCTTATCTTCATATGGGAAGCCCAAGGAGTGCAAGAGATCATCCGTGCCCCCAGTCTGACAATGGTTCTGTGGTGGTCTGAGGTGTGCACAGTTGGCCACCACCAGGGCAGCCCCAAGGCAATCTGAGAATAAGGTCCAGCAGTTCCTGCACTGCAGAGGGAGGCCACGCCAGGGAGTGGCAGCTTGTTTGCTTTCTTTAATGCTCAACTGTAGCCAAAGCACTGTTTTAATTTGAAATTTGGCAGGGATTTATCCCTTCTGTAAACTAAAGCAGTCCTGTGTTTCTGGAGGAGTGGGAAAGAGAGAAGTGAGGTGGATTTTCAGCTGGAAATAGAGCAATGGGAGATTCAGAGGGAGTGTTTCTGCCTGGAGCCTGTGCTGCTGCTTTGAGAGGAGCTTCTCCATTTGCCGAGGGTGGGAGGTGTCACCCCCAGCCCCCGGGGCTCCCAGCCAGAGGAGCAGCGCTGCGCTGCCGCCAAGCAGAGCGGTGTCAAGGCGAGGCCACGGCGGCTGCTCTGCTGTGTCAAAACAAAATGATGTGTGTTGGAGTCACACTATTGCTGCGGAGAGAAAAGGACTGAGAATGAGCAAAGAGAGAAAAGCAAGGATGAGGGCGGAGCCGGAGCTCTGTCTCTCTATGCCAAGACTGGGAAATGTCAATTTCTGACCCCGTTTTCCTAGCTTTTGCTGCGTTAATGTTTCAGACCCTCATGGGCACTTGTTTGGCAGCAGAGCAGTGGTGTACCTCCTATGCTCCCTTCACTGGGCAGGATAGCACTGGCCAAGAGGGATATTGTAGCAGCAGGAGAGAGGGGTGAACATGTAGCTGGCTGCTCTCAAGTCCTTTCCACAGTGGGGAAACAACCATGTGTTGCTTATTTCCCCAAAACCAGCAATTTGTTTTTCTTCCTCCTACACACTCTGCTTTTTTGTCCCAGCAGGCACAGCCACAGATATTACTGGGAATTAAAGACTCTAGGGAGCAGAGCTCACAAAGCATGCACTGGCCTGGTGCATTGCTTTCAGCCCCAGAGCTTGTGGACCCCTGCAGAAAGTGGGGAGCAGGAGCACAGGGATGGAGCACGCTGGGTGCTCTCCAGGCCAGGCTATCCTGTGCCAGCGTGGCTCTAGGCAGGCAATAATAAGATCTGGAAATTACTGCAAGTTTGATATATTGTTTGGCAAAGGCACCTCCTGCTGAGAGGCTCATTTTTTTCAGCCAGAAAGACGCCAAGAGGCACCACAGATAATCTGCAAATGCCTGTGTGTGGAGAGAGATGCCAGGTGATAGAGCTCTGCCCCAGTGACCCAGTGGTGGGAAGTATGTGCCAGGCCATAAAACATGCTGAGCTCAGCTTTGGAGAGGTGAGCTGCCTTGGGCAGGTTTGGAGAGCTTTCCTGCAAGAGGCATGTGCATGTCTGTGGTGGGACACCAGAGAACCTTGTCTGCTCTCCTGCCCCTCTCATCCGCCTTGGCACAATCCCTCCCACCCCTGCTACTATTTTAAAACAGATATACTCTGAAACTCTTTAATCTCTGGAAATACTAATTCTCTCCTGCTCTCCCTTCATGTGAGCTCACACAAACATGGTACTTAAATCAGCCCTTGTCTGATTAGAATTTTATCTTTCTTTTTTCAGGTCCCATAAATTAGCCTTTTAGCTGGCAGTGCTCTCAGATCCAACAGATAACAGCCTTTCTTGGCATCCGGCTGTTTCCAACATCATTGCTAATATCATCTTTTGGCCAGGACTGGCTAGGCGCTCACAGCCATCATTTGGTACATGGGCTTTAAAAAATGGCCTTTCACTCAGGAGAAATCATTCCTCATATTTAATTACAGTTTCCCCCTAACTTTCTTGACTACCTTTCTCCAGAATATTTTTTCCCTTTTAAAATGCAAGGTAAATTGTGCCTGAAATCTGCCCTTCAAGGAAGCAGCTTTCCACAATACAGGGTGATTCATGTTTCTCCCGTTCTGCCCACCAGCTCGCAGGGCTTTTCTGGGGACCACTTTCTAAGGGAGTTGCCTTCTGTGGCCTGCTCCACTTGTCACAGTATTGCTGAGACTTGTCCCAGAGGAGCTTAACTGATGACAAACAGCAGGCTAGATTCTGTGACAGGCTAGATTCTAAATCATCTCCACTAGGAACTGAACTGAGACCACCAGCTTCAATTCCCACAGACACCCACACAGCCTGAGCTGATTCAGTTAATGACTCGAGAAGCCCCAGTATGGAAAAAGAAGTGTTGAATTATATTTTTCTAAAGCTTTCCGGAGGGTGTAGAGCCCTGCATGATAGCATACAATCAAATAGCAATGAAATGGCATGTGGGGAACAGAAGAATGAGGGCCTGAGGAGGAAGGAAAATGGGCAAGTAGGAAGATATCATTTAAGCAGGACTTAAGAGTTGTATGAGCATGGGGAATTGAGCAAATCACTAGAAGAGTAAACAGATTCTGGGCTGGGCTTTTTGTACAAATGTTCTCTCTTTTCAAGTTTTCCCAGTGCTCCTTTCTTTCAGGCTGGAAGAACTGGTGTTCTTTCGAAAGTGTTGATTAACCAGTACTTTTTTATTTCTGGCTTTTCCCTCAAGGCTACCCTGGGAAATTACAAAAGGATCAAATTGCTAGCTTGTTCTCACACAAAATTTAGAGCAGCTACAATATGGAATGTCAAATGACTTCCAACAGCCTTTCTCCCCACATGGACTCCTTGGGCAGACTGTCATCTAATTTCGACCTCTGCTCATCTTTGAGCAACATACAGTTTCTGTAGGGTTGTGTGGGTGACACGGATGGCAAATCTCACTGCTTGTCTTCCAATGGGTGATTAGCAGTTCAGACGTCTCCACGTGTGAAATGCTTTGCAAGTTATTTTTCCACATGTTTGGTTCTAAATGTTTGCAAGAGGCCCTCAGGCAGTTCTCCCAGCCCTAAGATGTTGCCATCTGGGCCTGTCAGTTCGAGAACTGTTGAAGAATCATGTGAACTCACCGCTAAAGTGAGGATTTACAGAAGGCAGTGTGCACCTGTGTTTCTTCGATAAGGTACCAGCAGCCTTGAGTCAGCTTAACTGACTCACTAGATGCAGAATCGTCGGCAGGAGGGGCAAGTGTTGGGCTGTGAGCCTTCCTGTTGCTAGGTTCACTTGCAAATTCAAAGAAATCCCTTAATTCTTTGGGTGCAGATACCATTCTGCCTGAGGAATGAGAAGGTATCACTAATACCAGCAGAGGATTGCTGCCGTCAGGGGTTGGGTGGTGTTTGGGCAACATGGCTTCAGCAGAGACCCCACTCTGCAAGTGAACCTTGAAATGTCACTGGCATGGATTGCCTGACACAGTTGTCTGGGATAGCAAAAAAGTGTATTTGACAATCCAGGAGGCCTTTTCAAGTCCTAAATATCCATGTAAATATGCAGAAATATTCTTTTATATGGTTTTGAATAATTTCTTTGCATGTGGCTTTTTACAACAAATTGTACAAGTTACAGTCTTTAGTTTTGGTTGTTTGTAACTAACCTCTTTAAACTCTTCTTGCCATTTTGGCACAAGACATAAAGTAATCTTGGTTCCAACCACAACTACTTCCAAGGTGTGACTTCTGTCACTTTCTAGTCCCTGATTTTTTGCATTCCTGATCATTTCGAGACACCTTCTCAGTTGAGGACCCCAAGTTACAGTCAGCTTTGAAAACTCTTCACAGATTGAAATGAAAAGACATTTTCTTTTGGAAAAGTGGAAAAGAGCCATGGTAACTGTACACAGAGAAAATGATAGGAAGACTGCACAGGAAAATAACTTACTTCTGCTCAGATTATAATATGCGCATTTGGTTACTAGTCCTTGGTCTGTGCTGAACAATAGAAAGAAATGTCACCATTAAAAGGATTTGGATCAGTGAAATGTTAACATAAGGGCCTAGATATGGACACCCATTTGCCTCTCTCTCCATTTCAACCAGCTTTTGCATTAAAACATATAATGAAGATACATAAATTCCTCAAATTACTGTGAATTTATCTGAAACCCAAAGAGAAACTGGGTCATTGAAGCTCTATATCCAGTCAGACATACGGGAAAAGATGAAAAGTAGAGCGTGTGCTAAATGGATCTAGCATTAGTGGCAAGTAATGACAGGCACTAAGATCCTACTCAAAGGTGTAAGGGTAATACCCATGAGCATGTTAATAGTGAATTATGGCCATTATTGAGGCACCAGTGACAATATTTTAGTGCTATTCAAGTTGTCTGGTTTCTTTGCTTTTCGCTCACTCTTTTTTCTTCTTAAAAGCTGGTGATTTGGTGGTTATGAAATGTGACGTAATGTGAAGATCCTCTGCTCTCGAGTGTGCAAGGCTCTTCATTGACTTTGGCCAAGGGAAGAAGATAATGAGTTTCTCCTCCTTCCACAATGAAGAGCCTTGTAGTAGTTTAACAATGACTTTCTCCTGGCTGGTCTCACAGTCCAGTTACCAGTGGCAATGATGCCCCCAGAAGGCTTCTTTTAACAAACAGTGCTTCCCATTTTGTTGTTCTAGTGAACTTCCCAAGAATGGAGGATGACTTCCCAAGCTCTGAGCAAGACTTTGAAGACAACGATGATCCAGGTTGGTATCCAAATGCCATATGGACAATTCAGATGTTGCAGCTTGTGTTTCAGTATCAGATGCTCAGATTACTCACAAACCTCAGCTTTAGTGGTGTTAAGAGCTAGAACACACTTGAGAACATACATTGAAGTGATGGCTTAGCATTCAAAGGCATTGTTTTTTTTTTCCTGTTTTCCTTTTTCAACAGCCAGCAACCTTGCAAAGTCAATGTATTGTATTTGTGTTAGGGCAAGTGAAACCGATCTTTTAAGCATTAATTGCTGCTTGCATGGCATTTTGAGTAGTAAATGAAGGAAATTAAGTTTGACACCTGTGACAGATTGATTCCATAGTTTTGAACCTAGAGGCACTGGAAAGGCCAGAGTTTTGGTGGGTGTAAAATGCTTGCATGCTATGTCAATAGTCTGATGTCTAAAAGTGAATCAGGGTGCCTAAACTTCTTGGTAGTTTGGTGCTTCGCATGATTTTAGACCTGGGTTAGTGAATCCTGATGAGATATTCCCGTATATATACTTTAACTCTTGTAAAGCCATCACAACTCCAAGTAAGAAATGTATAAAGGTGAGGGGGGAATAAAAAGTGACCCCTGGATAATAAGTGCCCGTTCCACTGCAGATTACTTTGGATCGGATAGGAACGACACACTGTTCTCTACTAACTCTCCAGGAACCCCAAAGCTGGACAAAGAGAAAAGCTGGCTATACACCCTGGATCCCATCCTGGTGACCATTATAGCAATGAGCTCCCTTGGTGTCCTCCTTGGAGCCATCTGCGCTGGTCTGCTCCTCTACTGCACGTGCTCGTACGCCGGGCTGTCCTCGCGGAGCTCCACCACGCTGGAGAACTACAACTTCGAACTGTACGATGGCATCAAGCACAAGGTGAAGATGAACCATCAGAAGTGCTGCTCAGAGGCCTGATGGGTGCCTGGGGATCACCCTTGGCATTCTGCCCGGTGAGGTGGGCTGTCAGGAGGGTACTTTTTTTGCTGTTTTCTATGGGAACTGAATGCCATAACAGGGAATGAGGGGAGCAGGAGTGACGGGAGGCGCTGCTTCTGCCACCAGGTCTTGCTGCTGGGTCACACTCCACCAGGACCGAGTGGCTTTCCTGTAAACCGGACTGTGCCGGGCAAGGGGGGACTGAGCCCCTTGTTTGTTGGTTCATCTTCATTTTCTGCTGATGTGAGTGGCTGGGATGTGGTGAGGGAGCCTGGTTTACCATTTGGATGTGAGAAACTAAATGTTGATTGTTATTTCCCACCTCCTTTCTCTGGTAAGTTGCTGAGAAGGCTGAGGGATTTCTTTAGAAATAACACATACACACACACAGAACCCCTGTCCATTTTAGACTCCATCCAGATACCATTGTAGGGATTTGTGCACTTCACACTAAGAACAGGAAGCTGCAGTTTGCAGTCCTGAAAATGGAAGCATGTTGTTACCTTCAACTTTCCTTCTCCTGGTAGCAGGGGTAAGGTGGGATACTGGCTTTACTGTCAACAGTAACAACAGTGCTTTCTGAAATCATTAAGAAAGAAAATAGAAGGGAAACCCTATGTGTAGAAGCACCTCTTTGAGAAAAGCTGAAGAGCCTTAAAGTGATTTGTGAATAAGAGCCATTTATTAAATCCAGATCTTTGATTGCAACAGCTGAGGCCTTCATCAGGAAGGCCTTTATTTGAATCTCCACCCCCCCTTGAGCCTGCCATTTTTCTGTTTGCTATAATGAGAAAATTGCAGCAAATGAGAGATAGAGCCTGTCAGGTGGCTGGCACTTAGGCAATGGCTTTGGGAAGGGGGCTTCACTTGGGGTTTGACTTGAGGTACTGAGGTGACTGAAGTCACGGGGTGACTTGAGTGCTGAGGCCTCTCCAAAGTGCCAGGAAGGGAAAATGAACAGGGAAGGAGGCCAGAGCCATGTCCACAGCCCTGGGGAGCCTGACCATGGTGCCCACTGGCACCTTGTCACCTTCCTGGTGCTCCCCTTCTCTCTGGAGCTGGGGGATGTGAGCTGGTGCCATCAGCACCGCTGGACCAAACATCTGCCACCACATCCCCTTTGGAGCAAAGCTGCGCTGCTCCTGATCAGTAGCAAAACCCCCAAGTTCTATGTATGAGCTGTGTTTTTCTTTTTTACTTTGAACAAGTGCCTTAGAAGTATTTTTCCTTCAGCTGATGATCAGTGCTGTAGCAAACAGCAAGTGAGGCCTTCATCCTTCCCCACAAAATGCTCTTCTTCACCACTCTCTGCTGGTTAGAGCCCAGCAAAATTCTGGTCCTTCTACTTTCAAATGGTCTGGCTACATTGTGTGGCAGCTGGTACCTCTCCACTTACCACTGTGCTGGGGGAGAGGAGTGTTATGAAAACAGCCAAATGGAGAAAAAGAGTTGAAATGCTGAACCCCAAACCAATGCCTTCATTTCCAGTTCAGTGCAGATGGATCACCTCTATCAGCTTGCACATACATAAATAAAAAAACTTTCCATCACACTGGGTTTGCTTTTCCAGGGGCTCTTTGGTAATACCTGGCACATCCTGATTTTTACATTTTACCTGGCAAGTAGTTTGGGTTGGGAATGGCATTATTTTCCTCACCAACTGCGATTGACAAAGGTGTGATGTGTTGTGAAGCTCAGTTTGCCCAGCCCCACAAACACATTGTGCAGGAGTCCAGGTGTTTGGGGACACAAGCAACATCTGGAGAGGAGATGAGCATGGACACATGAGCAGTGCCACAGCTGCTCCTTGGTACTGTGGGAATAGGAATATCTGTCTACTCTTTCATGAAGAGCTCCCTTAGACTACAAGATTTAAGGGAAAAAACCCTTCTCTGCTGTAAGAAAGGTGCACATGTACTGGGGGAGCAGATACAGCAGCTGCGTCATCAGAACATCCGTGGTTGGTATACACACGCAGAGATGCACACACAAAGGCCTTCATTTCTTTAATTCACACTGTGCACCCGACAAAAACAGCAGTAAATGTGTCTCTGATTCTCCTTTCAAATCACCTTATTTCTTTTGGCGTTTTTCACAGACAATTTCCACAGGGGTGTTATTTTACTGTACAAAAGAAACAGAGGCAGTGAGAGGAAATGTACCAGACCATTTCAAAGCTGGATTGCTGCTGCTCAATGATTTCATTCCCTTCAAATCACCAGAGAGGGGAAGGATGAATGGAAAAGGACCATATAGTAGAAAAGCCAACTTAGGCAAAAAATAGGTGAAAATATATAATTTAAAAGGTGATGTTATGGTGTCTAGTAAGCGTACAGAGAGAAGAGTTCATATATACATATATTCAGAAATAGTGTGTTTGCACACGCACGTGAATTCTCTGTATGTATCGTGTATGTGACTTATTCCGTGGGACTGACTCGTGTTAATGTATCTCTTGATCTGGGGCAGGAGAGTACTGCTGACCTTGGCACTAAGGTGGCATGGGCCCAGCAAAGCGCCCAGCCCACGTGTCCCGCTCGCCCCTGGCAGCTGGGGCAGGGCCCACGTGTGAGCTCGCCAGGCGAGAGAAGGCCGAAAATGCTGCACAGCCAATACCTCACTTACCTCTGCCGGGTGCTTTACTGTTCTACAGAAAACTGTGTTTGATTGTAACTTCAACAGGGAAAAGGTCATCAGTGCATTCAATTCATTGCATTCTCCTCTGCAAATAGACTAGGTTTGCTGATTGCAATTCCCTCTGTGAAATTCAGAAAAGAAAAAAAAATTGGCTTTAATGCCTTTGCTTAAATGGGCTGTTGCCTCCACACGCTTCCCACGGCAGGACATGTTGCTAATGGGCAGGCTGGAGTTCTGGGTGACTTCGTTTTGTGGGAAGGTGCCGGAGGTGAGCATGGGAATTAAACCGTTAAGAAATTATATGCAGAAATGGAAATTCTCCAAGGTTTGCAGTTCAAGGTATTTGACCATTTACTGGCTGAGCCAGGACTTACGGACTTAAAGAGCTTTTACTGTGATTCTTCGGTGTAACAAACAAACAAAACGAAACAAAAAATAAAACTTGTGTTTATATGATTTGTATAAAAACCTTTTAAAATTACTATTTAATAAACATTATGGTAGAGATTACGTTTCATTGGCTTTTTTATTCATGAAAGAGCAGCAACAAGGAAACCAAACTGAAGAGGGCTGTGGGTAGCAGAAGCCCCAGCAAAATGAGGTGCAACTGGAGGCACACAGGGCCGTGCCCACTGCTTTCCTTTGCAGTGCACTGCCTCTCCCTTTGGATTACCCCAGGCTGCGTGGCACACCAAGGTGACATGGGGTTTTAACACAGACCCAATGCATACACACAGCATCTTCTATCAGAACTGGGGATGGCTGGAAGCAGCTCTGGCCCAAAAGCAGCACCTGAGAGCAAGCCCCAAAATGGATGCAGGTCCTTTCCTGTCTCCCTGTGCCATGGCCCTGCCAGTGATCACAGAAAGGAGCGCAGTTTTAGGCTAAAAATAATTTAGAAAAATCATTTAGAACTAAAGTGCACCGGTGGGGGCCAGCCTGTCGCAGTTTGTCCACCTCACAAGGGTACAGGTGCTGGTATCCCAGCGTATCCCTGTCCTGCTGCTATGAACCTGCCGAAGTGGGCAGTGACTGGGATGGGGTGGTGTTCTGCAGTTCAGCTTCAGCCCTGTTCTGCATCACAAAGACAGTGGGGACTCCTGGCAAACCCCAATGCCAAGCCTGGCTCCACATACTTGTCTTCTCCACCCTCCCTCTGCTCTGTCACACTGCCCTGGTGGCAGCCCAGGCCCAGGGGAGCCTCATGTCTCACAGGGGTCCTGGTACCCTGTAGCAGGCAGCCAGGAGCCACTGCAGGGCTGCAGAAAGGAGAAGCTGTAGGGCTGAACCCACAGCTTGGAAACTCTTGTTTATTTATGGGCACCCTGACAAATGAGAGCAAATCCATCAAGCTCTGGGCACCTTGAGAGCAAATGAAATTTTGCTGCCATCTCCAACACGGTGACCCCCTCCCAAAGCGTTTGTGTGTTAAAGAGGGTCTTTAAGCGATGAAGGGTGGCTGGCAGCTTAGATGAAGATGACAGTGTAGCTGCAACCTTGACAGCTCTCCTCTCACCTAGGAATAAAGAACTGATGTGCAGATTGATACCTGGGGGAGAGGCTGTCAGAGAGCAGGACGGAGACGGCAGATAAGCGACTCAATCAGTGTCAGACCTGTCCTGCCGTAACACCGCCTGTAAATCACTGCCGTTTAAGGGGAGCCTGCGCCAGCGCAGGGAGCAGAGAGCAGGTAATAGAAACACAGCGGGCAAAGCAGACGTGTGCTCTGGCTGAGGTTAAAAGCCTGTGAGCTGGGCTGAAGCTGCTGCCTGGGCACCAAGGGGAGGCAGGTACCACTTCAGGAAATTTAAATCTTCAGGTGTTTTTTTTTTCCTCACAAGCTGGGATTGCACTTGGATGGGGCTGCTGGGGAGCCGGCAGGATGGGGTGGGACCCGGAGTGCCCTGGTGCATTTGCTATGCACACAAGAGTACCCACTGCAAGCAGGGGCTGGACTGTGGGGAGCCATGGGGGGTGTTTCACAGGGCACAAGAGTAATCAGGGACTGAGCAGGCTAATGAAATTGATTTCATCATTCTCAGGCTGCTCCGAGATGGGGATCCAGCCACTCCTGCACATCCTCTAGAGCTGATTGCAATCGTGTGTGCACCCTTGCTGTTTCTCTTGCCCCTTCTTCTTTCAAATATTCCTTTTCTTTTGGATTTACTGGGAAATCTTTTCAAATAATGACTTGCTCTCTGGACAGCTGCGGGCTTGGCAGTAAGGGGAGCCATGGGGCTGAGCTAATGAGTGGATTCGTAATTAATTAATTGCAGGCAGGTGCAAGTAGAGTCTCCCGTTGCCTCAGTCTCTTCTGTCTCTCTGAAGAATGCCTCTGTCTCCTGGAGCCTGGCACTATCACCAGCCATCCAACGGGATTGAGCAAAACCTGGCGCCTGTGGACAATGACTTTGGCAGGCAGGGAGGCTGGTGCTCCACCTCCTCCCTGAAGGGACCACAGGGAGCCTGTCCATTGCATCCATAACTGCGAGATCTCCTGAACTCTGATAACAAACACCCATAAAGGCACATTCTCTCGATTGGAAAGCTCTCAATGGCTCTGTTCAATAGCTGCACTGAAATAGTTCACCTCTTCCCTCTTTACATCCCAAATGGACAAACCCACCTGGCCATGAGAGGTGTTGGTGAACCCCCAGGTGCTGACTCCTGGTAAGCTGAGCACTGGGGACCTGACTGCAGCCGGTGCCACCACGGCTGTGTCCCTGCTGTGTCCTTTCAGCCTCACTGTGGCCGCTCAGTAGAGCCCTGTGGTGTAAATACAGAGGGTGACACTGAGTTTTCGTCTGTATATATCTGTAGCAAAATTTGCATTGAATTCAATAGGTCTGTGTTGTCACTCACACTGATCAGGTAGGACTAGGCTTTCCTATCAACTTCTGTTACACGCAGTGACCCGTTTGAGGCAACAAACTCACCGTGTCTAAAGCAGTTTAATGGGAAAATAACTAATCCTGAATGTGTTGAGAGGGAATGACTCGTCTCTCAGCTCCTGTGTCATAACTCAGTTGCACTACTAATATCCGAAATGGAAAGCACTGAATTAAACACTCAGCAGCTCTACCCCCGCCTTGGCCCGGGTGCCAAAAATCAACAGAAGAAATACAGCTCTGTTTCCCTGTGCTGCAGTAGTGGGTGGAGGGCTGCAGGGTGAGCCACCCCATGCTGCTGGCTCAGGACTGTTTGCTGCAATAGATTTCGCTAACATTTCCTTGTTAAATGTTTACAAACCTAGAGGAAATAGCTGTCCCAGATGTTGCTGATAATTTCCTATCAGGTCCTTCCTGGTGCAGTGCAGGGCTGCTTTGTCACCCTTTGGATTAGCTGCCAATCTCATGCTTAATAACAGACTTGACTTCTTTACAAAAACTGTCAAAATTTCTAGCGCTGCTTTTGCCCTCCTGGTCTCTCGGGTTTATACAGAGTAACTCTGCCCTGGCTCCCAGCCCAGGTCTCTTTGCAGCCCTGGAAGCACACGCCCGAGCAGAGTGGCTTCAGCAGAGGCACAGGACACCTCGGTGATGGGCTGTGTTGAGCAACGCAGCCGTTGCCAAATGCATTTCAACCTCGTATTTTAAGAAGACATTCAATGTGCTTACCAAGACTGGGGAGCCTTTTACACCACAGCAATAATCCAGCACTCGGCCATGAAATCTTCAGCATAGTGTCACATCCATCCCTTTCAGCAGAGAAGTTTTATTAACTTAGGGTGTGAAAAGTTTTGGAGAGCAAAAGTCTCTCTTCCCTCTGAGAGAAATAAGGATGATTTAAGCAGTCTGGATGTATTTGAGATGGAGAGTGAGTCCCCCAGCTGACACATCAGAGGGAAAAACTATAAGCCGAGGCTGCATTTATTAAAGAAGGAAGCTGAGGCTGTGCAAAGCCAACCTTTCTAAGCACTCCACGAGAGCATTTTAATAAAAAGCACAACAAGCCCACAACAAATCATGTCTTGAAAGCAAAAAAAAAAAAAAAAAAAAAAAATAAAACTAAATCAAACTGTTTGGCAT
>VXAX01003481.1:2381014-2418242 GCA_013399835.1 Leptocoma aspasia | reverse complement strand
AAAAAAAAAAAAAAAGTCAATTCCTGTCAAGGTTTGAGGAATCGTTTGAGCTTAAGGAAAAGCGAATTCCTGCTACGCTCCCCTCCCCTGGCCTCCTCTCCCGTGCGCAGAGCAAAGCCATGGCAAGCGCCGCCTGTGACACACCGCAAATCACGGCGGAGAGCGGGGGGGCCGCTGCCGGCCCTCCGCGGGAAGGTCCGCAGAAGGATTGAAGCTTAGAGAAAATGGAATTTATAGTCAAAGCATTAAAATATTAAAGGGCCTTAAAGAACAGCCATGAATCTGATTTCAGAGGGGGGTGGGACGCAAGTCTGTCATCAGGCAGAGACAAACGGCTGCTGGACTTGACAACTCACATAAATCTGGCGGAGGAGAAGAAATAAAGCCCAATCAGACCCAAAAAAAAAAAAAAAAGGTGATGAAAAGATTTTAGGGCATGAAGTGTGAAAAGGAGAGGGAAAGCTAAAGAAGATAAGGAGTTGAAAGCAGAAGAGTGATTACAAAAATAGCAGCAGAAGTACTGATGGAGGTATGGAGGTAGAGGAGAGAAACTATTTAAAATGGCCAGAAGTGCCCTGGTGGCATAGGTATTTTTGACGATCTTGCCCAGGACTGCATGATTTTCCTGCACAGCAAGAATTTCTTAGGTTGGCTCTGACAGCTCAGGTCTGCACAGACAAGAGGAGGAGCAGCCCCCACCATGCAGAACACCAGCTCTGAGCCCCCCGGCAAAGAGGGGTGGGCACAGGCAGCCCCATATGGCCCAGTGGAGTGAAACCCTCAATTTCCAGAGGCAGAGCAGCACTCACCAGGCTAATCCTCACATCCTGCTCCTCACAAGCAGCAGACCCCATTCCTGAACTTCCTGAGATTTTTTTTCCGCTGGAATTTGTCTCCAGGCTGACCTCAGAGCTTCCTCAAGAACCATGGCCATTGCACAGGGCCAGGCTGTGGAGGTCTATTGTGCAAGAAGTCAGTGGGATGAGCCTGCCCAGCCGCACACCCTTCCCCACACCTCACTGGGGACCCCTCCAGTGGGGTCTCCCCCAGAGGCAGCCATGCCTCATTGAGAGTGGGACAGCTGAGAATCAGCCTCTCAGTGCCTCAGGGGCTGCTGCCACACTGTGTGAGGAGAGACCACAAATCCAGCCAGGAGCCACAGCCAGGACCCGCTGTAAGTTGGGAAACAGTGTGCAGTGAGGACTGGATTTATGAAATGCTGTCTGTAAGCCAGCCCTCCCTCCGAAACACTAAACAAAAAACAACATTGAGATACGTTTCGGAGGAAAACACAAAGCATCTGGTTCCCTTCGTTGGTGTACATAGCAAGAGAAAAGTTGGCAGTACATTTGCTTACCATAAAAGAGAGAGCTATGCAAAAAAAAGCCACATTAGAGTAGCGTTGCCCAAAACAGAGTTAAATGTCTGCCTTGTTTTGAACGTGCTCATGGTGGAAATGTGAGCAAAGGTCAGTCCAAATTAATGAGAACTGAAAATGAATTGGCTGTGCTGGGACTGGCACCCTGCCACCACATCTCGCCCGGCAATTCTTATTTATCCATTTATTTATTTTGTTGGATGAAAAGACATTCTGCAAACACATAGAAAACCAGGCCTAGCATTTCCCTATGGGTGACACACGCAGTTTCAGCCAAGGAGATCTGGCTTGTGGCACCCATCCCTGGTCTTACCACACCCCTCCCTTCTACCCACACAGGGGGTGATGGGAGCCTGGCCTGGAGTCTTCTGTGGGGGTGCTTTCCCAGGTAGTGGTGACCCTGCCTAAACACGCTGTGCCAAAAGCACATCTGAGACCTCCCAGCCCCTCCAGCCTGGACAGGGATGAGGATGGGGATAGGCAGGGAAGCTATGTCACTTCCTGCCACAGGTTGTCCTGTTACCACTGCCCATTGCTGCCACTGCAAGAAAATCCCAGTGCCAGGAAGGTGCCACTTCCCTGCCAACATGTGGCAGGCCAGTTGTGTTGAGGAGAGTGACAAATGTGCCACCTCAGTTTTATGAAGCAAAGGGAGTTTTCCATGGCTCTCTCTGACACACAGGCAATGATAACCTGCTGAAGCAGCTAAAAAGTTCTGTTTGTTTTGGTTTAGAGGAAAGAAGGAGGAAGAAAAAAGCCTGTTCCAGTTCTGGCTTTCCTCCTGGAAAGGGAAAGCCATCTCAGTAACTCCTGCTTTTCTGAACTCCAAATACATAAGTACTCAGTGCCATTCAAGCAGTTCCTTCCAGCTGCCACAGCAGCACACTCCAAAGGGGTGGGACAAACATGGAGGAGACATGCTGAAGTGGTCAAAGACAAAGGCAGCAGCACAGTTAACCCTTCCCCAGGCACCCCCATGGGGCTGTGTGCCTTGGGGATTCAGGGAAGGGGATGATGCAAAGCACATTAGCCCATTTCCCTGGGATGAGGACCCCCACTGTTGTCCCCACCGGCTCTGTGGAAGCCAGGTGTAGACACAGGTATCAGCAAGGAACATCCTAATCTGGGCCTGGTAGCATTATGGAGTGAGTCACAGAGTCCCACATGGGATCTGTTTTTCAAAAATAGTATTTTTTTCTTTTTTTCCAAAGGAAGAAGTTAGACTATGAGCTTAGAAACAATGTTAGCCTCACTTTAAGAGGAAGAGATGCATAAGAGGCCCCTTTAAGGTAGTTTCACATCTCAGCCACAGCCCATCCATGCTGTTGGCATTGCCCCAGCTGGCATTGCCCCAGCCGGGGCCACGGGGCTCTGGGCACACACTGCATTAATTATCCCCAGTGGCCATCATCAAACAGCCAGGGCTCTGCTGACAGTGCCATGTCCAAAGCTGATTAAAACAGAGCAGTGCCACACTTGGGAAAAAGCAGTGTACTGCTCTGGGATAAAACCATTCCAATAGTGATCTGAAGTCCCTGCTATGCAATGATGCCAGACCACAGCACATGAGCAGGGGGCTGTAATGGGACCTGCAGCTGAGCAGCTCTAAATCAGGATCTATTTCAAGGGCTGAGGAGGATAGTGAAGCTGGGTGGAATGGTGGCAGGTTTGGTGATTTGGGAGGATGGGAAGGGCTGCTGTATCTTGTATTTCTGGATATCCAGTGTCACAAACAGGACATTGCCCACTGACTTAAAAAATTAACACCTCTGCCTGAGGTTATCAGCCTCAAGATAATGATAAGGTTGTGAACACAGTAATGTTGCTGGAATTGAAGAGATTCAGCATTCTGACTCGGGAATAAGTTATGATGCTTTCCGCAGATACTGGAGATGAAGGAAAGATAATGCCAATGGAGTGCAGGGAGCCACACACAGCCACAGTGACTCATCACAGCTGCCCAGGTGACTTTGCAGGCTGGGGAAATATTTGCACAAGTTTTAACAGTGTTCCTCCTGATGCCAAGGGATGCCCTGATGAATTTGGATGGCAGTAATAGGGTACAGGGCTCCTCTGACCAGACAAGGACACAGAGTTCTCCTCTGGGCATACAGGGATATTCACATCTTAAAAACCTCTGGTTAGGAGACCCAATGTGCATTGTAACACTGTTCCTGACAGAAACAAACACTTCTTCTTCAAACAAGGGGCTAATTATAAACTAATTATAAAACACCTCCAGCTGACATCCCCATTTAGCCTAGGCAGGATACACTTGGGCTTGACCTGCAAACATGGGCAGCACTGCCAGTCCTTTGCCCATACCCAGCTCGGCATCCTGCACATCTTCCCTAAGCACAGCGGACTACAGGATTTGGTCCACTGCAGCACAAGGGCAGGGAGAACTGTTCCTCCTGGCTGTCCCCCTGCCCCACAGTCTCCACATGGAGGGACTTCACAGACACAGCCCAAGACACCCACCTGCATCCACACAAAGAAGTCACAACCTGCAGGTGAGTATCCTCACGTGGAGAAGGAGGCTGCCAGCAGCCGCTGCATCATTCATGATGAATGGGTGGTGAGGCTGGAGCTCACATCTGCTGGACACACTGCCTAATATGAGTCAGAAATCTAGGGTCTTAAGAGTAAACTTTTGTTTGCACTTTCAGAGGAAGAAGATACACCCAGAAACCGTATCTTAAAAAAAAAAAAAAAAAGGATAAATACAATCCATTAGCAAATGAAATAAAATCAAGGCTGGGATTGTGTTTTGGTGGCACTGGTTTTTGCAAGAGCCCTACGCTCCAGACTCAGAGGTCACTGGCGAGGCAGGATGCTGCCTTTATACTGCTCCTTTGGTGCTCTGCTTTACAGTGGAGATTAATTAAAAAAAAAAAAGAAAAATAAAAAGGATTATTTGAAAAAAAGCTCACCTCACTCTCTCTCCTCCACTGCCCTCCCCAAGCAGTGATGGGGGATAATGAACTGCTGGGACTGTCATCCAAAGAGTGCTTAATGACAGTATTCACTCCATGTGTGTAGCATTGGCTGTTCTCAGAGCTCTCATTATGAATAGTTTTCAAGCTGTTTTGACTATTTTCTGTTACAAAGAGGAGCTCACTGCTGGCTGCCTATTTTCATCACTGAAGCTGGCCAATGTAATCCACACGGAGCTGTGACACCATGGCCAACAACTAACGCTCCCATTCTCTCGCCTCCAATTTATGGAAGTGGAGAAGGGCCAGGCTCTCCTTACCTGTCCCTTGCCTTCTCTTCACTGCTTCTTTTTTGGGCTCACACTCTGGTTTTGCAGGTGATGCTTCTCTAAACTCTCTGACTACAGTGTCCTGAGTCACATCCCCTTTTGGTGCTAGATCCGTGGGTGTTCATGGCACTGCGGAGCCTGCGCCTCCAAATGTCCACTTTTGGGGCTTTGAGTCCTCACTGCAGGCTTGGCAAGGGGAAGGGGACCCAGCCTGAGCTTCATCTGTGCCGCAGAGACACCATGAAGATGCGCTAAAGCAATCTGTTCTCCCATCTTTTCGCAGACCCTTTGCCGTGAGACAAAATATTTCAGAGGGGCAGCTGAAATCTTGCTGGTGTTAATTTAGTTTTGGTCTGCTCGCTGTTAACTTTGGGCTCGCTGCGCTTTTTGTGGCTCCTTTTCCTTAAAGAAAGCTTATTTTCCTCAAAACAGGGCGAGAAGCAGCTTGGCACCACAGACACTTTAAAGATGTTTGAACATTTGCAAGAGGAAGCAAACACATTTTTTAAATATTATGAAAAGCACCTTGAACAACAACTTCTCGGCGAGATTCTCTCTCGGGCTCTATCCTTTGCTGCAGGAGCCCATCACTCAGCCTGGGAGCAGCTGAGGCCCAGTGCATCCCTCCACACTTCTGTGCTGCATCTCAGAATCCTGGGCAGATCATCCCCAGGGCTGGGACAGGGACTTAGGGCACAGAGTAGGAGGTAAGCTCTCCTGAATCCCAGTATTATTAAAAATTATGAGGGACACCCCACAGCAGCTCATCTCTGCATCCATACTCAACTGCCAACCCTGAGGAGTGGCTCATAAAAATAAAGAGAAAAATTAATTCACAACATACTCCAGCATTGCCAAGTGAGCTGTGGTTCCTGAGCCACTCCTGGGCCTCTCTGAGGTTTTCAGGTATCGTTTCACTGTACATTGTTTCATGTACTTACATGAAATTGGGATATGACTTGTCTTTGTCTTTCCCCAAATGAGGCGTTCACATAGATGCCTTGATTTCCTGGTCAACATAAAACTTGAGGGGTGGTTTTATTTTTAATGAATTGTGAGGAGAATTAGGGTAGCTAAGCACAAAAAATTTACATGTCTATCAATGTCCGGAGATAATCTGGTTGTTCTCATAAAAAACCTTTTTCTGGCTAAAAGCCTTTCCTTTCTAGTTTTCTAACTCTGCACATACACATCAGTCTTCACTTGTCTTCTTGTCCCTTCTGACACAGTGCCACGTTCCTCGTGTTTCTCCACTGATTTTTCTTGGTAGAGCTGTGTCCCTGCCAGCTGCCTGGACACAAGCACACAAATCACAGCCTCCAGGCATGGGAGCACTGATGGCCAGCAGAGACCATTAGATCATCTTACCTGACCTTCCCTGATGCAGGGCTGGGTCTGGCATTCAATTATTCCTTACCAAGCCCGGTAACTCCTGCTTGGCTCAAGTGCATGGGGCAGAAATGTGTCCTGTCTGCGTCTAAATATATCAAAGGCAAGGGAATGCACGGCTCTCCTGGGTAGTTTAATCTTTATTAACATTCGCTTTTAAAAAGGTCTGTTTGATTCACAATCTGAATTTGTCTGGCTTCAGCTTCCAGGCGCGGGCTCGTGTGATGCCTTTCTCCTCTAGATTAAACAGCCTTTTAATACCTACCTTTCTCTCCCCATGAAGGTACCTCACACAGCACAATTAAGTCACCTCTTAATCTTCTTTTTAATAAGCTAAACAAGCTGAGCTCCTCCAGTTTCGCACTGTAAGACATTCCCCCAGCCCTTCCCAAGGATCAAATCTCTAATTCCGCCTGATCCCATGCCGGGGGGGATGTGTGGTGAAGCCCTGTGCAGCTGATGAAATTAAGAAGCTTGCAGGAGATGGCAGCTTCTCTCTGCTGCCTGCTCCCCCAGCCAGCCTGTATTTTTGGGGAGACTGCTTAGGGGTGTCCAGTGATGTTTCACACCCCTCCAGGGACACCTCCCACCAAGTTCCCCAGCTGAGCCAGGGGAAGGCAGTACCACAGCTGGCCCCACATGTATGTAGCAGATGCCAGACGATCAACAAAATTTAAGGCTGTTTCTTAGTGTGGGGAATTTGGGATGTTCTTAGAGCCACCACCTGCCTTACACCACACCGCCACACCAAGACATCCCCATCAACTTCAGCCATCCCTAAAATTCACAACTCCCTGTGGTTTTAAGTGGCTTCCTCAAGTTTTAAGCCTTTCCTCATTCAACATTTACCTGGAGGAACAATAAAACCACATAGGCAAAAAAATAGAAGCCAATGCACATGCAATGCTACACACACATTATTGGCAAGAGTCATAACTCTTGATTCATTTTTTAATATGTTTCCTTCTGAACTGGAGCCCAAGTGCCCCACCCCAGTGCATGCAGGGACGGGGATATTTTGGATGAGGCAGCTTTTCAGCCAGCCAGCCCGCAAGATGGATTTTAGCCACGGGCTTCAGCAATACGATTTCACACAGCGTTATAACATTTTAGCTGGGAGAGTAGGCAGGGCCCCTTGCACTCTCCACCGGGTATTTGTCCTGCCTGCGAATCAATTACAGCAGACACGGCGTGCATTAGGATTGCTGCTTGGCACCTATTTCAGCCCTGATATATGTTGCTCTGCTCCGCAACAAACAACTCAGATAAACCTCCAGGAGGTCGTGTCTGTCAGCAAGGTTTTTATTAGGTGAGTCGTGCCCATTCTCACAACGGTAGGGCTACCTGGCAGAAAATTGTAAGCTGTTTCCCTTGGAGGGGGCAAGCCCTAAATGAGTTTCCTGGTCTCACTTTGGGAACACACTCAGATATTAAAGGGACCAGAGAGTATCATTACTGCCAGGTGATAAAAACAACCACTATTTGGGAAGACTGATGGCCTTTGTAAAAGCTCCCAACAGAAGCTTCATTCTGCACAGTGGATAATAACAGCCGTCTTGGGCTGAAATCCCAAAGCAGCTGCATTTTCCAAGGCTACAAAAGTGACTTCAGGATTCCTGGCGCCACATTGCTCAAGCATCACTTTTTGGCAGGCAGAAAGCCCAAGAGCGGTTAATATTCTTCAATGATCACAGCTTAAAGATGTCATCTGCTCTCTCCCCACTTGCAGCTCTGCTTTTGGGATTGCTTCCCTGTCTCAGCAAGGTTGAGGTGTCAGCAGGAGCAGAGGCTACCTGGGGCAGGAGAGCCAGCAAACACATCTTCCCCCTTGAAGGTTTAAGTTTAAGTCTCTGCCACTAAAATAGCTGCCAGCTTGCATTATGACATCATGAGGACATCATTGCATCACACTACAGACGTGACCTTGCAGAACTGCTTGTGCTCTGGGAGCAGGCTGCACCTTCTGGTACCATCTCCAGCCCATTTTCACTATTTGCAGTCCCCTGCCTGGCAATCACAGCTCCCTGACCACTGGTCCTGGGGCAAGGCACAGGCTGGGACATCTCATTTTCCTGCCACTCTCTTGGCCACATTGAGCAAGCTGTCCCAGCTGAGAAATAGCCACCCTGCATAGGAGTTCCTCACACGGAGCACCATTTGTGGGAGGTTTTTTTTGCTGTTGTTTCCCCCACAACCTGCTGAGAACCTACCTCCAGGGCCCTTGAAGGAGATTCCCTTCCCTGAGTTCTTTGTCAGGGATGAAAAACGAGCGAGAGTCACTGATTCTTGGTCTTCAGGTTATTGTTTATTCTTTTCTTATCTTGAGGTTGATATACTGTTCACACCAGACTCAGCACGACAGGAGCAAGGCGCAAAATGGACCCTCGATACCCAAAACCAAGGTCTTTTAAAGATATTTGACCCAATTACCGTCTAACACGTATCTTGTTTTTACTTTACTACCAATAACTTCTGCTAATCTACACACGTAACAATTATGCTGCTACCATCTCTAACCAATGACTTTGTGCCAACAATACTACAGAAAATGAAGGAAAGGAAAACAAGAAGGAAAGGAAACCACACCCCAAATCCTCCATCTTGCCTTCCATTCACTTTCATACAAAATCCTAAAATCCTAAATCCTTCACCCTGTGATAGATTCCTACTACTACTGCTACATACCTAGTTCACACCTGTGTTCTCCAACTCATCCAAGCCTTGGCAATTTTTTCCCTGGGACAAAGGTTAAAAACAGTGTCTGACGGGGGGTCAGGGCTCCCTAATACAAGCAGGGAAACACTCCCTGTGCCCTGGATTCCAACAGAATCTTTCCAGGGTTTTGCCAGTCCTTTGACCACGGCTTCTCAACAATACAGAGCTGCCCCCAGCTCACCTGGATGCCGATCAGATCCCCACTGATCTACCGACCAGCTTAACATGCAGTTAATTTCGGTGGCCATTTCCTGCACCCCTTTTCATTTCCATGTCCCTGGCCCCACGGGTGACCCTGTGAGAGCCCAGATGGAAGCTGGAGCAGCATTGGGATGTGGTGAGGCCATGGTGTGCCATCACCTCACCCATGTGAGTGTCTGTCCACTGTGACAGACCCAGCAGCCTGGAGAAGGGTCTAAGCAACAGGGATGCCTCTCACCAATGTCCCTGCCTCAGAGCAGAGGCTGAAATGGGGGCAAGATTCACCAGAGCACAAATAAAAAAGCCACAACACATTTCCTCTCTGCCCCATTCGTGCCCCCCCTTGTCAGCACAGGGGTGTCGGGTGTGGGGGGAGGGGTGCTGGCCAACCCCTTGCTGGGCTGGGAACTGTGCACAGCAGCCACAGGCTGGCTCCTGCACCAGAGCTGCCCCACACAGGGGACTAACTTCAGTGTGCTTTCACAACAAGGTGCCCCATCGCCAGTGTCACTTGCATTCATCCCTGACACCTATTCATCCAGCTCAAGTGCTTTCTTCTACATGGGTTTTCTTGGCTGTTTTCTCTAGATGAAGATTTTCTAAAGACTGCTGGTTCCCTTTGTAACCTTTCAAGAGTCCTCTCTGTATGAAGTTCTCTTCACATCATCTCCAACAGATGCAGGCAATAAAGTCGCAGCAGATTTACGAGTTTGAGAATCTCATTATATCTATCTACCCATCAGGAAAAGGAGCTGTCTTTAAAAGAGGCAGAGGATGGATTTTGCTCTTACCTATTGTTTAAAAAGATGAAGAAACCCTCTTCAAACCTTCCCAGCCACAACTGTGCAAAAACATCCTCTGAATTCATCAAGCACAATGCCAGCCTATGCCAACATCAGGACACAGTGCCACAGCTCTTTGGAAAGGCGAGAGCACCCAGATCCATGTCTGTGCATCTCAGCCAAGTGCCTCAGCTGGCTTCAGCTTCAGGCCCAGCCACAATGCTGCTGTGGATGACAATCATTCCAGGCAGACTGTGCTCTTGGAGCTCTGTTAGAGACAAGTTAGAACAGCTTGTGAAGAACAGTGGCAGCTCATTGTCTGCCTATGTAGGTGAACATCCTCAGCAAAATGCAAGGTGGGACAGGGAGCTCCTCACATGGTGCCCATGCCTTTAAGGGTCCCCAAAACCATGACACCATGCCCATAAAGCTATGCTTTATGGTTTTGCTATGGAGCCTAAATAGGACTACCATCCTATCTCCATCCATCCCATCATAAACCCCACACCACAGCCACCCACCCTGGCAACAGCTTGCCATGAAGGACAAAGGCTGCAAGTAAACAAGGCAGAAGAAAGAGAACCAGGGGGACTGACAGTTTTCAGAAGAAGTCAGGTGTCAGGAAGGAGGTGACAATCCCCTGTCCACCCTACACAGCACTGAAACCACTGCCCTAATGAGCCCTCACAGCAAGCACTCCCTCCCAGGCTCCGTGGGAGCAGTGCAGCCAGCTCCTTGGCTGTTCCCATGCTCTCCACTGCTGCTTTCCCAGCAGCCAGGCCAGCTCTCCTCCAGGGAGCTTGCATCTGCCTGTGCCTGTGGGGATGGGGGTTTGCACCAGGAAGGACTGACACTGGAGACACTCAGAGGCAGAAGCTTCTGGGTAGTGCTGGAGAGGGTTAAACAAGCACATTAGCAGGATCCAGCCTGGCGGATCATGGTAATGGGTCATGTGTTTGCCATGTTCCTCAACCACATCAGTCAGGGATTTGTAATGGCTGAAGTCCCCACTTGGGAAATACATTTTCCAGGCATGGTTCCAGTCAAAAGGCAGCTCTGCAGCCCTATTGTGAGCATGGTTTTGTAGCGTATTTGCAAATGGTCAGAGACCTGTCTAGCATTTCTCCCAGGCCAGCTCATTCCTAAATCCTTCAGCAGCCCCTGCTGTGCTCAGTCTTGGAGATGGAGAAGCCCTTGGGCTCATCCCCAGGTCTGTGCTGATTTACTTTGTTCAGGGCAGGTTGGGAGAGGGGCACCAGGATGTGACAGACATCTGACATGAAATTGTGGCTTCTGCAAGGTCAGCAGGGCTTTGGTCACCAGCTTACAGCCGCAATTTCAGCTTGAAAATCCTCATGTCTAGGGCCTTCAGTCACTCCCTGCTCTATTTCACAGATCTGGATCCTCTTTCTCTGCAAACAAAACAAATCAGTTTTGATCTTTCCCATCAGCCTCTTTTGCAAACACACATCCCGTGTGACATCTCTGCTCATACATCAAAACACTTGGAGAAACAAAGCAGAAACCTGTCAACTAAAAAATTAATTAGAATAGAACCCCGATTCTGAACAAATAAGTAAAAACCCCACCGCCCTTCAGCTCTTTAAGCAAAAATCTCCACACAAGGATTAATTGCCAGTGAGCAGTAACAGCCATTTTGTTTGAAAGGCTACTAGTCTGTAGCTGAAATGTCAGAGTTTACTTTGCAAACACTTTCTGGTTTTTTTACAAAAGAAGGGGGGAAAAAAGCCCACCCCTGGCCATTGCAAATCCTCACTGTTGTATGAAGCAAAACACCGCGTCCCATCTGAAAATATTAGTTCGTGATATTTTGTCTCATGCTGATCTAATTTGTGAGCAGTGCTGGAGCTTCGAACAGCCTGTGTTTGAAGAGTCACTGCATGTGTAGGACTAAATCCAGGCCCTGATGGAATGGGACACCCCAGCTGCAGTGTCCCTGGCCTTGGTTGGCTGGACCCTGTGTTGGGGATGCAGCCGTGCTTTAGCACCTCCTGGACCCTGCAGCTCAGAGCACCCACCTCACTCTTGGGCTGGATGAGCGTGCAGCAGATGAGGGGATGGCCAGTCACAGGAACTTTCACCCCTGCAAACCTCTTGACAAAAACAGCAGCTGAGGCGAGCAGCACTTCCATGAGCCGTGCTGAAGGAGGAAGACTTTGGAGGGGAGAAGTTGTGGAGCACTGGCTGAATGGCAGCTGGCAGCAGAGGGGCTGGAGCACTGCAAGAGCAAGTGCTTTGCACAAACCCAAGTGCACCACAGCCCAGCTGCTCCCAGGCCACCATGCCAGCAAATGGCCCAATGCCAGAGTGTGGGACTCCACAATGTCCCTGTGGTCCCAGTAATGGGGCAGCAGTGACATCGATGGAGCATCTCACTGGTTCCAAGCTGGAAGGAGACAGGGGGCTGTGGCCCCACTGTCGGCTGGCAGTGACCACTACCAGCACACCAGCTTCTGCCTCTTCCCTTAGCACAGCATAAAATACAGCTGATAGAGGAGTTTTGGTGCAATCTACAGACAGATTTCAGTGCAAGAGTCAGCAAGAATGTCTTCTGCTTGAAAAAAAAGAAGCCAATCAGGAGCAGAGACAAAGTCTGATTTAGAAGAGAGGGGGGAAAACCAATCTGCAAAGAAAAGAGACAACAGTTTTGGCCAACACACCATGGCATCCATTAAATAAAACAACCTGTCATTTGCATTCACTTGGCAAGTGACTAGACCTGAACTTGGCTGCACACTTGATGATCCACCATTACTTTCCAGGGAGGAGGTTGAAATATTCTTATTCCTATTCATTAGGCCAAAGTAATTCTCTTAATGCCACTGAACCAGCCATGGACAAGATGCTGCACATAATGTCATTGGCACTGTTGCTAAATGAAATCCCTCTGCAAGCAGTCAGGGGAATCAATACTCACAGTAATTTGTCCTTCCAAGTTTTCCTCCCACGCCATCTTATTTGTGGTGTCAGCCTGTGCCAGCTCCATCTACCTCAGCCATGTGTGGGGCATGGAGGGTCCTGGGGCTTGGTGGGTGCCCCAGTTAGGTGCTCTGCCTCTGCTACTCTCCTCCATATAGGAACCACCTCCCAGACTCATGAGCAGCACCTCTGTATGGCCCAACATGTTGTTATGGGGCAGGCAGGCTTTGTTGTAGGACTGATCAGGAGCCAAAAGAGAGATATTAGGTGCTCTCCCCTGGCTCCTTCCAGTATGAAGGGCTGATTTTATAACACATATCAGAATAGAATCATGGCTTTTTCCAGCAATTGGAAATACAGCAAAGCCTTCATTAAATTATTAGCCAGAAATTCAGCTTCTGTTAGACGATACTGCCACACCACGGCAAACATGTCAGGCCATCAGTGAGTGCAGGGCCCAGGGACAACCCAGCCCTCGCACATTAGCTGGAGTAAATCTTTATTGCTTCCTGAGCCCTTGCTTTGGAACACATTAAACATCAATATCACAGCACTCAATGTCGCCCAATATTATATCAAATCATTAGCAGATGGTTAATCATTACAAAAATAAGAGGTCTCAGATGACAAAACACTCATTTCCTATGCAAAAGCACTACCATTACCACAGCAGCACAAAGGTTTGGGCTCAGTGGCACTGCTCGCTACCTGAATGTGCCACCATGACTGGTAGGTGTAGGTAGAAGGGCCCCTGTCTGTCCACAGTCAGAAGAAGGGACATGCCCAAGGGACAGACAAGTTCCATCCCAATCCCCATCTTCCCCAGCCAGCGTGGGAGCCAGATCAGTGGCAGAAACCTCCCCCAGGATTAGGCCTGAAATGGGATTGCAGTTGCAGCCGCCGTCTCCCCACAGTGCAGCCAGCCAGGAGCTCTGCAAACCCAGGGAGGTCTGCACAGCAGGAGGGCCCCTTTAGAGTTCTGTCCTGTCATAAAAGAATATATATTACCAAGTTCAAACCCTTGTGTTTCTTTTCTGCTGGCATAATAACTTCAAAATCTATTATTGCTGAGACACTCGCCTCTCTCTCTGCCAACAACTCCCTGGAGAAAAACACTAGCAGGAGAAAAAAACTTTTTACAGCTTCTTCATAAAAGAAGTCAGCAATCCACTGGACCTAATCAACTTTTCCTAGAGATTACGGGAACAGAGCTTCAGCTGCAGTACACAAGTAGAACCTCATTGGTATGTCACAGAGAAGGCTCCAAATGAGCTTTCTGTCTTAGCTGGTCTCTGCCATGGAAGCAAAAATTTGTGTTGCTGCCTCCTCTGCCAGATGTGCTAGGAAAGGGTGGAGGACCAATACTGCAGTCTAGGAAGAACTAATAGGAAAAGAGAAGCATTTAAGTAAAACCACTCACTAACACTATAGATCTCCTTACCAGGTCAGCCTGCCAATGCATCAGCACAGCTGGATGGTGTGTGTGAAGAGAACCCATAGCTGATTTAGGATAATAGCCTAAATCAGGTGGTTTTAGGCTGCTCTTTTCACTCAGCCACAAAACAGTGGTGCCAGAAATCTCATCAAGAGCCACATTAGTGGCTGGTCTTTCCATTGCCAGGAGCTGTGCTGTCTGCAGGAGAAGACTTCCATTTCAGAAAGCA
Organism: Leptocoma aspasia; assembly: GCA_013399835.1. Classification (NCBI taxonomy): domain Eukaryota; kingdom Metazoa; phylum Chordata; class Aves; order Passeriformes; family Nectariniidae; genus Leptocoma; species Leptocoma aspasia. The sequence goes on along the minus strand of VXAX01003481.1, from coordinate 2,403,908 downwards.
CCTGATGGCCTCTGAGCTAATTTTCCCTGCTCCCAGAGATATAGGCAGCCACAGATGTGGTTAGAACTTTGATTATTTTTTTAAATCATTTGAGAAATTATCTTGCCAGAGAACAGTTGGAAATGATAGTCCTAAGCAGCTCAGTGGCAGCTCAGCTGGCAGACTTCAAAATAGGGCCATTGTATTATGCATTTAAACTGGAAAAATTAATGGTTTGGCAGTGAGAGACTAGATCAAAAACTGACACTGTCCTGGGGTTTTGCAAGCAGAAAAGGACCAAGGGCATGAGGTGGGGCTGAGCTGGCCCAGCATGCTGCTCAGGTCTGCAGAATGAGGGCTGAGCCAGGCAGGGTGTCCCTGCCATGGGCAGCTGGGACTTCAGCCAGCAGCACCCCATGTCACTTTGCCTTGCTGCACCCTGGTTCCCTTCACCTGTCACCAGGGACACCAGCACTCTCTCACCCAGCGGCATGGGGTGGGACAGCATCCTGCCCAGCAGGTCAGGGATCTCAATCCATGCTGCAAAATCAGGATCCCGATGCCATTGTTTCTGGGGTGTGTGCTGGCTGCAGCAGCAGCAGTGGGCAGCTACAGGCAGCTGAGAAACCACGCGTGTGAGGCAGTGGTTTGGGGCAGACCACAGGGGACTACTTCTTCCTTTCCTTCAATTCCTAGTGGAGAAATAAAAGGCAAGTGTAATCAAATTGGCATGTATCTATTTACTATGAGCACATACAAAAGACTGATAACATATCTCCTCCCCCACCTTTGGCAGCCGGCCTACACGTTGGCAAGCAAAAGATGTTATCTTAAAGATTCACTGCAATACCCTGAGTCATGCTGGAAGTTTGAATCCACCAGGAAGCCTGCTGAAGTCAAGGTCCTGGTGCAGGGACGCTTGCCTTCCTTTGTATTGCTCATAGCGACATTCACCGGGTCGAGTGCTCCGCACCGCCAGCACCGAGGGGGCTCGGGGAGAGCAACACTTCACCTGCCTGTTCCAAAGAGTGGGAGATACGAGCGTCCAGTCCTGGCCCTGGGACCGAGATTACAACAGCACCGCTCCACAGAAATTCTGCCTCAGCCAACTGGGCTTTAATTGGAACCTCACCTTCCTTTGCACGGCCCCTGGGGGCAAGTGAGGTTGCTGAGGTGGCTGCCTTGGGGCGCCAGGCTGTGGGAGACGCTGTAAGCCGGGGTATGTGACAGAGGAGCAAAGGCAGTGGAGCTAAACTGATTTACATCAGCCTGCACGGTTGGGCAACAGAGCATAGCCATTCAAGGGAGGAATAGCAAATTCAAAGCCCAGCATTAACACAACGCTCAGCTGAGCAGCTCAAGGACTCCGAGGAGAAGAAATTCAAACCATGCAGCTGCCTTAAATCAGGTGGATTTGGAAGCCAAGAGCTTTTTCATGTCCCCATCAGGCAAATTCGGATTTATGCAGCGGAAACCTGAACTTTTCTGGGGGAAGAGGACTCCTTCTCCCAAACTGTAACATTTTCTGTAAAAGCAGGTACTTGTTCCCACTGTTTCAGTGACAGTCACTTTTCAGAGTAGCCAGAGCTCAGCAGAAATAAAGTCATATGGCCTCTGCAGATGATGGGATACTGCATACCTCAGTAGTCCTCAGTACACAGCAGAGCATGGACCACAAAACAGTTTTAACCAAACTGAGCAGCAACAAGTTTTCAGCCATCCCTGGACAGAAAGCCAGCACAGCAAAATGCTGCATCACTGAAATCCATTTGAGGGAAAGGGGGCTCACAGGGGGCTCTGCTCCAGATGTACATCGGAACCACATTTTGGGGAGAGGCGAACACAAAATGTATCACGTTATTGTCATCTGCAAACTACCAGATGGAATTAGCAAACTACCAGATGGAATTTGTGGCAGCTGTTAGTTACTGCAGGGAGATGTATAGATCTGAAGGCTAAAGGATCAGATAAAATAATTTAATATGAACTCCTGTAAAACACAGACCACAGAAACACAAGCCCATCTTTTCTGTCTGACCCCAGGCTTGTCTCTTGGAGAGACCTCCAGTCTGGATTTGAAGATACTGAAGGATGGAAACTCTTCCATCCTTCCAAATACATTAGTAGGTAATCTTAAGCATTAACAAGGGAGACACCCCGTCTTCACCTGTCTTCATCTTTCAGGCATTGTATATTGTTGTGCTTTTGTCCTTCAAATTAAAAGGCACTCTGCTCCCAGAAGGCTTATTTCTAAGTAAGTACTTAGGTTGATCCAGTCACCTCTTAACCTTTCCTTTGTTATGCTAAATTAGTTTAAGCTTCCTTCATGGGTCCCTTCAGAGAAAGTTTTCCAACCTCTGAACCTTCTTCTCTCCCAAGGCAACACCTGGCAACCCCTCCGGCCCCACTGCCCCACCAAAGGAGCTGCTTAATTGAGCAGGAAGCCAAAGCTGATTAAGCAAATCACTCTGGAAGGTAAGGAAATAGGCTGATGGGCACACCCCTGTTGTCCTGAGGCTTCCACAGAACTTCCTTGTCCCAGACTGGATACGCTGATACCCGACCATCATCCCTCCATGAGTGCCCTGCCAATGGCACCCTGCCTGCTGCCCCTGCTGCTGCCATCACCCCAGCCCCATGGCCCTGGCTTTGCAGCACCAAGGGCACCGGGAGATGCTGTGCACAGCCAAATCTGTTAAGCAATTAATTAACAGTGATAATTAACCTCTTCGATTACTTTTATGCCTTCCCAACAAAACTCTGGGGTGCTTTTGTTTACTTGCTGTGTGGCAACTGCTTGATGGATTTATATGCAGTAAATTAATAAATAGGAAGTACCCATGGAAAGAAATAATTGGAAGGACTTAATGTCACTGATTAAATTATCCATTCAAAAAGCAAGCGTTTCAGCAAAGCTTTTTTCTTCTCTCCTACATCTGCACATCAGGAGCTCAGTGCCTGCCAGGCCACCCCTCCCTGCGCCGACGCATCTCTCCTTAAAGCCCATCTCTGCCACAGCGCTTCAAAAGCACGTGGCGGTGGCTGACAGCGAGGGTGACATTTGTCACGCTGGCCTTCACCACCGCATCATTCCCCCTGCTGTCCCAGCACCCGTCTTGTGCCCACGCCTCCGTGGCTGTCGCCCCCCGAGCTCCACGTTGCCATTTCCAGCTCCCCAGCGCAGGGACTGTCCGGCTTCAGCAGGAGAGCGCAGGGCGCACCCTCGGTCCTGCCCGGCCGCGGGGCGGGCGGCCTCNTGGAGTCCCGCGCTGCCGGGGACACCGCTGCCTCCAGGGACTGCCAGCCCTCGCCCGGAGTCCCCGCCGCCGCTCGGCTGCCCACAGGGCTCGTGTCCGTGCAGAGGAGACCAGAGCCAGCAGAACGCCCGGGGGGGTTAATCTCTGAGATGAGCCCGTAATGACAGGCAAAGAGAGCCCGTGCTGCCGAAAGGAGCGGGGAACTCGGCTGGGGAGAGCAGAGCGGTTTACGGTGGCAAGGGACTGTCCCCGCACACGCGGCCCCAGAAGGAACGGCTTCTAAAGGACCGTCTCCAAATGTCACCCCGGGCACACACACACGATGCAACACTGCATCCCGTGGGCCTTCTCGGGCAGAGCTGGCACCGGGGCTGGTGTTGCAAGGTATGATAACATCGACCCAGATGGCTGCTGTACCTGGGGCAGAGCAAGCACATCCCAGGGTCAGAGTTTAGCCAAGGAATTCAGTGGGGTGAGGAATGTTTGCATCTTCTCCCCCTTTCTAAACCCCAGTGCTTTAGTGACATAAAGCCAGCACTGATACCAGCTGCAGGCTTTCTAAATCACTCTTTGCCTCTCTTATCTCTGGCTCTTTCTCCCAAAGATTCCTCACTAAAACAGTAATGGAAAAGTTCACAAGTTGCTTTTATGAGTAAGTTACTTATAATCTGCTGGCTGTTCATGTATGGTTCCATAGACTTTTTAGATTTTATTTTCTCTGTAAACTTGGAGAAGGGATGCAGACAGATTCAAGGCCTAGGTGACATTTTCAGACACCGCTCTGCTCCATAAATCACAAGGTTTGAGCTTTGCACCCCAGTCTCCATGGAGAATTAACGTGTCCCTCCCATCAAAGAGAGGAGGTTAGATACTCACTTCTAGCATTCCTTTTTGCCCAGAGGGTGCAGTATTGGTGTTCCTGTGGAGTCCTGAGAGCACATTTGGCATGGGGTGAGAGAAGCTGCTGCCCAGACCTAGTGTCTAGATGGTGTTCGAAGCTCATACTCCAGATGAGAGGGAGGTGGATCAGCCCTCCTTCTGGCTGGGTCTCCTTCCCCTACTATTTACCAGTGCTTAAGGAAAACAAGGTTGCAGCACAGAACATCATGAGATTTGCCCTAAAAAAATGAAAGAAAGCAACAGAAGTTATTTACCCTCTTTATTTAAGTCAATGGGGCAAGAGTTCAGTTTTTTCTCTGCAGCATTGAGAGCAACCACCTTTCTCTTTTGTAAGGAAGAGCAGAGTTTGTCACTGAGGCTTTAGGGAAAGTTCAGCTTCTAGAAGGACTGGTAACAGAGGGGCCCTGCTTCCTACAGGATGGACAAGAGCTGCAACCACCCTCTGTGTTTCTCCAGTTTTGTGTTGACATTTTTATTTTGTGTTGCTCCTTATCAGCTCAGGGCCAGCCTGGCCCACAGGCAGCTGATGACATTTCCAGTCATCGGCATTTTTCCAGTTGAGCTGAGATTAAGCCAGTGTCTTCTCATAAGGATTTGTACATTAAAGGACTGAAAGAGCGCTAACAGCCTCATCAACGACCCAGGCTTTCCGTGGTCTCGCAGTGCCCCTGCCGTCGTGCCTGCTGCGTTTCAGAGCTGGTGCCACCTGCACCTGGAAAGGTTCAAGGAGGGCCGATGGCCAAGCCAGCAGGGTGCTGTGCTGTGCTGTGCTGGCACACAGGCCTCAGGCACTGGCCACACCGTGGCTGGCTGCTTCCACCTGGTGAGTCAAATGAGTCCAGACATCACCCACCTCTTCTGCCAGAAAAAACAGAATAAATTGTAAATCAGGGTCGGCAAAAGCTTCACCAGCAATGCTCCTGCCTGTGCCCTGGCTGCCCACCTGTTGCAGCAGGGTTGGCTCTGACCCTCTCTAGGAATAGCGTTGGGCACCTGATTCCCAAATTGCATTCAACGCTCCAGGGCAGAAGTCCATACAGAGGATACCAAGTGGTCTTCATCAGCTTTTCTGCACCTAAAAACATCACCACTTTAAAGTCTTTTTGTTCTGACTTTTCCAGGATGTGTCAAGAACTTGACTCAAAAGAACACAGCCTGCAGCCCAGTGAGACACCAAGCCTTGGGCATATAAAAGTGTATGGAAAAACACATTTCTCCGTGTATTGAAATATGTAGTCTGGACATTGCCTTATGGAGGAAAGGGCAAGACAGGTAAAAAAATGACATTCTGTTTTATGGATGTGCAAACGCACACCCCACAACACACCTGGCTCAGTTCATTCTGAGAAATCCTCTGTGAAGGCCCCCACGTTGGCACTCTGGCAGGGGAAGCTGTGGCTCGCTCAAATATGTGTCCACAGATTCACAGCTAACAAACTAAGTACTGGCATTTAGGAAGGCAGAAAAAATGGCATGTGTGTCTTGGCAGGTGTCTGTAATAACCAATAATCATAATAACAAAAATTACAATAATCATAAGAAACAGTAATAAAGGACCCTGCATGCTGCCAGCTGGACTGAATTGTCTGAGCAGAGCAGTCTATGAGCTCTCCCCGCTCGGAAAGCAGAGATGCCACATTATCAAACAATTCCTTATCTGGAGAGAGCCAATGAGCATGGGCTGCTTCCCCTGGTCTCTTTACCCCCAACAAAATCTTCCACCAGCAGTGAAAAAATCACTTACATTGTAGGCATTCACCAGAAATGAAAGCCCTGGCAAGTTATTATTGCCCTGACACTCTTCCCAAGAGGAGGTTAATGCTGAGTTCTTTATCCCTTCTGTGGTCCTGCTTTCCCTGACAACCTTGATTTTTTTGCATTTGCAGGCAGTTCTGCTCTATTTGACACAGCTCACCTGCCTGTCTAATGACTTCACATCGTCCGTCTGTCCTGCAGAGCAACCGCCCCCACAGCAGCTCTGCCTGTCCCACCTGCACGTTCAACCTGGTGTTTCCTCAGCAATTCAGTTTTGGAAACACATTTCCTTCTTATCCAGTGCAAGGGACGAGCTGAAGCTGTGAATGCCAGCCTTGCACAGCACTGCCCACAGCTGGACTATGAGGAGGTGGCAGCCTCAGCTCTTTCTGAGACGTGAGGAGATGAGGGCAGGTGAAGGAGGGCAGCTGGCATCCCCTGGCCAGGCACAGGGCTGATCTGCTCAAGAGCCAGCCAGCCTCCGATGCAGGAGGAACTGCAGACACTTCTTCACCTGTACCCCTATGGGATGGAGGGCAGAGGAGCTTGAGGATCAGGCAGCTGCTCCTGCAGCTGAATGTTAGAATTAAAATTAGGATTTGCCATGTGTTGTACTCCGTGTGTCCCTGGGGCTTCTGGCTCCTGGCTGGGCAGCAGAGAGCCCAAGAGATAGGTCAGTACCACGAGCCTTGTCACCCAGCCACAAAGCAACCTGGCAGCTGAGGTGCCTAAAATATAATTTTGTTTCCTAGGAACAAAGTTTCTATTTCCCCAGGAAGGCCCCCTGGGCCTCACCCCAGCAGCCCCACGGGCAATATCTCGGGGCTGCTGTGGGAAAGGCTTCGGCAATCTGCTGCCTTGGCCAGCCATGAACCCCTGCCCCAGCCCACTGCTGAAGCTCCTGTTGTCACTGCCTGTCTCTGAAGGGCACAAAGGTCTAGGGAGCAAACTCCACCTATGTTCCCCCAGCGTGACATTGCACTGGGTGGGCTGTGAGGGTATTGGAGTTGCCTGAGCTCCTGCCAGCCTGGGAGCATTGTAGGAGAGCTCTGCCTGCTGACCCAAGCCCCAGGACATGACAGAAAGCTGCGTGTGCTGACAGAGCACAGCAATGTGCAATCCTGTGTGCTGATGGATGAGGGTTTGGAGCTGTTATGTTTTCTTATACAGTGAGATGAAAATATGAGCTTTCAAAATGACTTGAGATTAGCTGGAGGGAAACAACAGAGGGAGTGCAAAGCACATCCCTGCTGGATTTAACTGCTTGCACACCACGCACACACTGCCCTTCTGCAAAGCCCAGGCAATGTAGCCCTGGTGGGCTCTGGAAAATTGCACCCTTGGCTGAGGGCACATAAGTGACCAAGGCTGTTCTGGGCTCAGCAAGGGCCAGGCAGGTCTCCTGGGCCTAAATCTCTCCTTCTGGCTCTGGTACAGGATCTCAACTGGGCTAGCGTACCTTGGAGTGAGGTTCGAGGTGATCTTGATTCCTCAGCAACGGTGTTCTTCAGGTGTGCTGAAGAGAACCATGGAGAGCTGTTCCCAAAGCCACTGGAGGACAGGGGGAGAGCAGGGGCTGCTGTTTTGGCAGGGATCACCAACACCACATGCACACCACTGGACATGCTGAGGAGCCATCCCCACCATGCTGTGCACAGCCACACCAGCCTGCCTGCCTGCCAGCCGAGCAGGTCTGCGGAGCAAATTCCAGCTGTTTACATGCTTAAGATATGCAGATACACGAGGCACAGGCCTCAGACACCAAAATACCTCATTGTACTTGCAAATGAAGCATCTCAGTATTTAAGTGCACAGAATTTGCAGGTGCCATTAATTTTCCCCACAGTTTGGTGTCTGGTGTTAACTGGAGGCAAGAGAGTTGTCAACAGGAGAGCACACCTGCGGTTTTGAGGCTGCCTTAAAATCAGTGACAAAATAGCTACAAAACCCAGAAACAAACTCAGGCAAGCTGAGGAGGCCTGCAGAAGAGGCATTCTAGCAGGACAGGGCACCTGTTGTCACCTGTGGAGCCAGGCAGGCACAGTTGCTGTGTCCCTCAAAGGACCATGAGACCCACTTACCTGAAAGCCTGTTAGTGCTGAAGCTGCTGCCAGCCAGTCTGTTCTCTCTCCTGAACAAGAGCCCAGGTGATAAATACCCAACAGGAGCTTTCTCATCACAAAAGAGGAAAAAAATAATCAGCAAGTGATACACGCTTCTAGTAAAGCTTCTTTTCCGTCAGACTGTCAAGGGTAACTGCCAAAAAATGTTGAGAGTGCAAGATGAGACAAGGAAAAGCTTAGAGAGGTTCATTACACCTGAAAATGAGATACATGTTCAGAGCAGCAGTTAGGAAAGGAGTAGCATCAACATTGTCTGCAGGTCTCCAGCAAATTAATGCATCTTACCCAGTGTCACCAGCAAAGGGCTGGTTAAGGAAGCAGAAACTTTACTGTAAAACATGCAGTTCTTGGTGGGATATGGTGAAAAGAAAGAGCCAGGAGCCTCTTACTTCCCAAGGGAGGCTGGGGGGAGTCACGTGCTGGCATTCACCTAGAGCCAATGGAAACTGAAAACAAGGAGGATCACTTGGCTTACAAGTAGGATTTCTCCAGCAGACAGATGACTGGCTGCATCAAGACAGCCCCTAGGAGGGGTGGGATGGATGGCAGCCATGATTTTTGTGCAGGTGAAGTGAAGCAGTTTTGGGAAAAAAAATGGGTTTAGTAAGGTCTAGGATTCAAATGCAGGTTTTCATTAAGTATAAATAGTGCCTTATGTTGGTATAGTATTTTCTTCTTATGAACTGGTCTGGATTTCAATCTTTGCTGCCTCCTCCATCACATGGCATGACAACATCGCACAGTCACATGTGACTCTTCAAGACATGACCTCTTCAAGATATTCCCAAGAGGTAGGAAGGTGCAATTAGCAGCCTACAGCATCAAGAAACATGTGCAGGAGCATGGAACATTTCTGGTTTAGCCCTGGGATGACCAAGTGTCTCAGCATGGGGCCACTCTCCCCCTGGACCTGACCCTCATAAGACACCACGAAGCACTGGGGAAAAGTTTCTGAGCAAACCAGCGTAGCGAGGGCTGTGCTGGCTCCTCCAGCTGCTAACATGGAGGAGGGCTCAGGGAGCATGAAGGGTGGGAAACGGGAAGCCCATCTTCCTACATGCACAATAATAGTGCAGAGGAGGAAGGAAAACAATGTTCAGACACTGAAGTTTGGTCTCACCTGTATTTGGTCATAAGTGAAAGCTCTCCTAACAGTTCTCTGCAAGATAATCTGTGGGTTTTCTTGTGGATAGGTTAAGTGACTCTCAGATTAGAAAGTGCTGAGCAGTGCTCCTGGTACTTTATCTTTGCTAATGCTTCCTTTAGGATCCTATTCCAGACAATGCAAGTGACGACTCTTTTTATAAAACTTGGCCACAGAAGTTACATTAGCACAGGACAGGTAGTACAAGCTCATCTGTGGAGATTGCCATGAGCCTGCAAAGCCACCCGCTGTCTTTCAGAGAGGGGCCTGTAAACCAGGTGTATTTTAAAACCTCACGATCAGTGTTGTAAATTCTGTGCTGACACCCAGCCTCCAGTGGCAGACATATGAAAAGTCCCAAATAAAAGGTCCTCCCTAGGAAGGACATGACAGATGATAGCGAAGTCTCAAGGGAAAAAAGTGTTTGCAGAGATGCAGGAGCTTCACCCAGTGAGTCTGGAGCTGTCAAAATCCAGGTTGTCAGGATAATTTAAGAAAAACAATTTCTTAAAGAGTAATGAGCTAAATGAAGGAAATGTATTTCCTCAGCTCTGGAAACGGGATATGCTGTTTTACATAGTGGAGGAGCCTAGTGAGACATTTTGACATACATAGTCAGGCACTGAAGAGCTGCAGCCTCTTTAGGAAATTAAGTAATGAAAGTGAATAGGAATAAAGGAAAGTGCCTCTTTGGAGCAGATGAAAAGACTCCAGATGTGTACACGGCTGTGACTGCTTCATATTGTTTGGGACTTTCAGTCGTGAAAACAAGAGAGACAATCCTGATGAAATATGTAAGTTTTCACCTGAATGCTATAAAGACAGAATCAAATCTAATACTAAAGCTCAAATACAGAAAGGAAGTGCAAGAGGAAATGAAAAGTGAAAAAGAATCACCCCTTGAAAAAAGTAATAAAGATATTCCATTTCCCCATGCTCTCCCTTATCTCACAGCACTTGGGGAGCATTGATTCTGCTCACACGTGCGCCTCTGCACACACTGTGCCACACATTGCAGGATGTAATTTCTTGGTTTGAAAAGAGCAACTGGAACTGAGAGCCCTGTAGTACTTGTCAGCATCCCCACCCTTACAGGTCACACAACACACTGTCACTGTCATTGCCACCAGGTGCTCCCTGGCAGTTCTGTCATGGCCACTCTGGAATAAACCCAGCACAGGACAGGAACTACCTTGGGTTGATTATTAAAAACTCAGGCTACACTTATATTTTAAAAACCTCTTACAATGGTCTGCTGCTCCTTACAGAGTTTGGGCAATGAAATGAAGTCAGGAATGCAAAACTAAAGATGCTGGACCAAGTAGGTCTAGTCCCCCTCTGTGGGAAACTGCAGCATCTTTGCCCAGCCCATGGCCATCCACCTGGGTTCTCATTGTTTGCTTCTTCCAGGGCCCAGCACCATGTGCAGCACCAGCCACACACTTGCTGGGACCATACTTCTGAGGCCCCTTCAAACAGCCCTGTCAGGCTGGCACAGGTGTGGTCTGGAGGACACAGCTCCATTTGGGTGTAGTTCAGGGCATGGAAGGACTAAGCAGGAGAGCCCCTGCCAGCAAGGCTCATTCAGCCTGAATCTCAAACAAGAATATCCTACAGTCCTACCTTAGCTGTACCTGAGTCTGTGACGACAGCACTCTGCACTCTTCCACCACCGCACATTTTTTGCGGGCACAAGCAGGCTGCTCCCACCGGGAGAGCAACTCAGCAGGCACTGATCCCCCAGGCCCTGCCCTGCAGCTGGGGCAAACACACCTCTGCCGATAACACTGCCAACATCAGATTATGTCCTTTGAGACACCAGGGCTCTGCTCCACCACATGCTGTTGGGGTGATGGCAGAGGAGAGTACCACTGCCTTCGTTCTGCACCTCCACCCGAAAGAACAGCATTTCTCTCCTGCACAGATCGTGACAGTAGGATTATTAGAAGGATGCCATGCACTCAGATAGACCATCAGCAAGGAACAATCCCTAGGTAAATAATTAGCAAATTACATGTCTGAAAACAAATGGAGAAAACTTAATTCTTGATTGTTAACAGTCTGGCATCTTTCACATTAAAATTACAGCCAATAAGCAATTTCATATTGTGGGCCTTTCACAGTAATATTTTCCTTTGCCAAGCCATTTTCCCAGAGTAAACAAGAACCTCTGAGAATGCTTATCTTAGTATAAAGCCTTGCAATAAAAATAAACAGAATTATGTCCAAAATTAAAAATAAAATAGCACGTGTTGGTTTTACAGCATGGGAAAGCCATAAAACTTAATACTCCAAGTGCAAGAGGTTGAAGCTGTTTGCTGTCATTAGTGTATCCCTTCTATCGAACACCATCTTCCACTGCAAATCAAGTCCCAAACAGCTGGTGGAAAAACAAGAGGCAGAAGGAAAACAAGGCTGAATTGTGAAGTATATGGATGGTCTGTTCTTATGGCATTAGAGATGACAAAAGTAAAAAGAGGAGTTTCTTTTATAGTTCTGATGTATTTTAAGAATTTTGTACCACAGGCTACATTTCAATTACAGGACCAGAGTGCAACAACAGATGGGACATGATGCTTAAAACCACCAGTTTTCCAGGCAGGAAGTCTCACACCAGGATGGCCACCCATATAGGACAGGGTAAGTAATGTGGGCTGGGGGCCTGGTAAGGCAACAAGAGAATTAAAAATCACTGTCTGTCACAGCTGCATGGACTGCAAACTGGAGCTTCAGACAAGAGAGAACTGTGAGCAAGCGTTGGATGCACTGGGATAAGTTGGGATCTAAGACAGCAAAATCTGCAGTTTGTCCACCAGAGACAGTCACTGAGCAGCAGGAAGATAGAACAAAGACAAGGAGGCAGATGTGGAACAGAGAGTATTCAAGGTGATGGTGAAGCCAGCTGTGCTGCCGGGTGTCACAGGGATGCTGAGGTGCATGGGACAATGGGGAGCCTCTGAGATGGACTTCTGAAGTGCATGCAGACACCAGAATGGAAATAGAGGCTTTTTGTGTAACTCACTGATTCTGAACAGATTGAGTTACATTGAGTCACTGGCTCTTTTCTGCTTATATCCTCCATCATTTTCTGTACAGTTTGGACTATATTTAAAGTCACTAGAAGATCTATGCATTGTTTGTCTCATTCATACTCAGCTTAGACCAGCCTGATGGGGATTTTGGCATTGGTTAAGAGCACCACTCATAATATAATCCAGCAAGAAGCAGGAAGAGACAGATAGAAAGCTTGTGGATAAATATCCTGTGTTACTGGGGGGAAATAAAGGAAAAGAGAGCCTGCAAGTATTCAATTAATTGAGATTTAAGATACCACCCAGCTGCCCTGTTCTCTGTCACCTGACAAAGGCAGATGGCATCAGTGCTGCCTGTGGGCAAAGTGTGCCCAAAGCCAGGGACATACTCAAACATACACAGCACAACCTCTGTGAAACACTTTGCTCCTCATAGCACAAGGCTGTGAAAGTAGCCAACATCACAGCAAACCAGGATGAACAGGACTGGTAGCTTTTAAAGCATTTTTAATGGGAGATGGTGTCTGATAAAGACATCATCTTTTTGGCATGTCATCACAGAAAATTTGCTACAGGCAGCCAGCTTATCAGGACAAGCAAAATATCACAGGAGCTTTACTGAATTTTTCTAAAATTGTTTGTCAACATCCTCATCCCCTTCAGCTTTGAAAGGGCCAACTGAGACCTTGCCTGATTCTAATTTCATAATTAGGGATATTAGGAATAGCTCTGCCAAGCAAGGTCTCGTACCTGGGCAGAGCTGGTAGAGATAAAAGAGATAAGTGAAGAGGATAAGGTCTGACAGAGAACAATTCTGAGTTCTAGGAATCTAATTTTGCTTACCAGAATCTCTTCAGCAACAATTTTAGTTGCAGTCTGAGGGGAAAGGAGATGGAGAGGACAATGAGCAAAACACTGGGAAAAAAAAGGAGGAGAAAAAAACAACCTAAAAGCTATATTAAACAGTAGGACCCAAGGGAGAACAGACAAAAAATGAGATTATTAACAGAGGAAACTGGCTGGCTCCACTGAGCAAACGTTGGTAAACAGAAAAATTAAATTCTGCAGGATTAAACAAGGCATTATACTGGTTGGGGAAAAAAAGAAAAAACAAACCAAACAAACCCAATAATCACATGCTCTCAGAAATAAGTCAAGTGTTTTTACTGACTTAAACACTCAACTGGACTAAAAAAGCTCTTTACTAAAGCAACCATAGCCAATGTATGCAAATTGCTGAGAACACGCATTATAGAAGAATGCACATTTAAGGAGGTACCCTCTGCTGATGCTAATACTTGTCTCTTGATTCTGGCAGAAAATTTAAATGTCTGCAGCCACAGGCAACACGAACATGCAGAGAAGAACCCCATGTGTCTTGGATTTTACCCATCCATATCCTTCTGGGCACTTAAAGAATCATTCCTTAAACTTCTCTAGCCATCCAGCTAGGTTCTTCCTAATGGGGTGATGGCAAAGAACATTCTCCCCTAGCAAATGGAAAATAAAATCCAACAAAAGTTATCTTTAAGACCTGCCCAAAACTGGTTGAAAGAACTTTTAATGCCCCTGGAACTCAGGCAGCTCTCCTAATCCTGAAAGGGATTGGCACCACCATGGAGAGATAGAGGGAAGCTGTAACCATGTACCACATGTCCCACGTGGAAATGGCAACAACAGTCACTTTGAGAAATTCTGTGAACAATTCCAGGGTCTGGTTCTGCACAAATTCCACTGGCACAAATGTGGACCAGCTCTGCCAACGTGGCAGTATTATAACTGAGACTCACAGCTTGAAATCAAACCTTGGCAGAGTACTGGCCCAGATCTGACATAAATCAGCCTCTCTGTTCTTGCTGATGCTTTGGCACAAGGTGGCTGAGGGAGAGTTGTTGCTACCCCTTCAGCTGGAGTTTGGACCCAATGCATTCCTTCCTGAGTGCTGCCATTCTCAGCACATGCAAGGCCTTGGTGCAAGAAAGCTGCAGCTTGAGGAGAAAGGTTTCAACACACTTAAAACCCTAGAAAAAACAGGAATTTTTTCATCTGTGAAATTCTTTTTAGCATGTTATGCTGTAGATGCTCTGACACAGGACTAGACAGATGGGAGGGTCCATATCAGATGCCAGCTGTGCTCCTGACACAAGCCTTTGCCCTCCGTGGGGTCACAGCACAGGCTCATGGCACTGGTCTGCAGCCGGGAAGACCCTTTCCCTTCTCTGTTACCAGAGCACTTCCTCTTCTGCTGCAAAGGGCCATCACCACATCCAGAACAGTTGCAATGGGGAAGCTGGAAGTGTTTGAAGCCCATGACACCCTCCCAGGAAACATGGGCTTGCTGAACACAAGGGAGCTGTGAAAAGCACTGTTGAGTGTCACAGCATTTAGGGCTGTCTCAGCTGCCGAGCCAGCATCAGCTGCCTGGCAGGCACCACAGCAGGGCCCCACAAATCAGATTTGCAGGAGTGCCCTGGGGCTGGCTGATTACAAGGGGGTTTTTCTGCCAGCGTTGCACAGTATGAAAGTAAACACTTTGAACAGTCAGGAACCCGAAGCTGGTGCACAAGCTGAGCAGAAACAGAGCCAGACTGAGTTTACATTGCAGGACTCTCCTCCACACTACGGAGATGTTGGCCATCACAAATGAGATGTGGGCAGTGAACCGAGTCTCTTGCTCCTAAGGACATCTCTCCAGGGAAGTATTGGATGTAGACACAGAACTTTTGTGCCACTCTTCCCCTACAGAAGCACAAGAATTTACCTGAATATCAAAGATACTTTGCTTTCAGAGACATTTCTAGCACAATACTTCAATTTTTTCCCTAGATTCAGTGGTACCAACAGTCTTCACTGGCATCTTCCACAATTTATAAATTAGCAATAACAATAAAACAAGGTAGCCATTCCTGGGCTGAACCTCATGCAAGCAAACATGATATTCATCTCTTAGCCCCTTAAAACAAGCATCCTGTATCTCTAGTTAAGACCTGAAAGCTGCAGAGTACCAGCCCGGTGCTTGGGGTATTGGGTCCAGAAATACTGTGGAAGATGGCCCCCATTAATTCCTGCAGATGGACAATTGCCTGCAACTATAGTGGGAGAGAGGTTGTCTTCACCTCTGCAGGAAGCCAGCTCCCAAATTTAATGAAGGTTTCACCTTCCAATTGCTTCACCAAATACCAGAGCAACACTTGCTCTTGTAACAAAATGTCACTTGCTTTTCAAGTACAAACTAAATGAGCTTTCCTGAGAAAATAATTGCCAGTTATTAAAAAGCTACTGTTGGAGCTTGAGAGGACTATTAAAATACAAAGAGAAATGTACCACATTCTTCCTGAATTGATACTTCAAACAAAACCTATTTTTGTTTTGAAATGTGGCACAAGAACAATGACCAGTTGCTTTTGTAAAGTTTCAGACTGAGAGCCATGCAATCATTTTCTAAGAGCAGCATTTCTGTGTTGTTCATGAAAATAGTGGGGGGAAAAAGCCACAGGTCAGTCAGTCTCTGTCTTAGTCAGCAGAGGAGTTTCAATCCATCTCTCATCAAGTCCACACGGGAGTGTCCCACTCAGGACCAGAGTGGACACATCTGCTTCTGCCAGTGAGTCAAACCCAGGGAAAAGCCCTCATTTTTCCTAACTTCCACCTTCTTAGTCCTCATTACAACCTCAAATCTTACACCAAGCAGCAACTTACTGTTGCTGTTTTCTTCAAAGCAGATTTTAAACATGTATTCTCTCCAGAAGAGTCAATTCCTCCTCTTGCCATTTTGAGTGCTACTCAAGATGGAGCACTTTGAAGGATCAGCTTTGTAATATCCACATGCACAGCCAGAATTGCATCAGTAACAGACCAGAACTGTCTCATCTCTCCTACCCCTAGAGTGTCCAGTTGCCTCAGGCCCATAACCTTGAGAATTCCTTAGAAAGGACAAGCTTGGGGTAGATTGTCTCGAGCCATATTGCGCTGAACTCGCACTGCTGCACTCTCCTTTTGTTGACTTTAAGCATCTGTTCTTTTCTGTCATCGCTCTGTCTTGTTAAAGGTCTGGATGCAACACTCTCAGTGTACTCCCACCTCCCGGGAACACGAGGTATTAAAGCACAGTTTCATCTTTGCCACGAAACCTTTGCAGCACATGTTGGCATGAAAGACTACACCATTCACTGACACTACTTACCCCTCGGCCTGAATTACAACCAGGTACTGTGAAATGCTGCCCTAATTATGCTGTCTAGAATAGCTGGGCCACTGTTCATTAAAAGAGAAGTCAAATTACTAAATCTCTCTCTCATCAATCTCTGTTGGTTGTTATTCCTATGACCAGGTCAGCATTGCTAATGAAAAACAGAACTGGGAGATGTCCTCACCAAGGACACAGCTGCTCCCTCACAAGTCACAACCTCAAACACAATGGAGATGGAGACAAGCAAAGCAAATGCCACTGGAAGCACAAACCCTCATGTCAGAAAGCAGAGACAAAAGACTTCACAAAACAAATGGTGAGAGGGAGAAGCAGCAGCTATCTACTTACTGCAAAGTGTCCAAGAGGTAGTTCTGTTTGAAGAGAGGACATCCTTCAAGCTACTGTGGAAAAGCCACTCTGGGAGCTCAAACCCTGTCACCAGAAGGGTAGTGCCAGCCAACGCAGTCCTGCTGGCACCAGCTGCAGCAGGGTGGCACAAACAGCAGCTGTTTCTGAACAAGGTGGTGGCGATTCCCAGTGTCTGACCAATGTAGGTCATATCCATGCCTTGGCCTGGCAAGCCTGCCTGAGAGCTGACCAGAGCCCCACACCACCATCATTTCTCATCCACATGCTAATCGCCAAATAATGCCAAACTCCAACTTAACCAGTTTTGTTGATGAAGCAAGTATATATTTTTTAAATCTCAGAAAATGTAACAACATACATGAGAAAATTATTTTCTATACCCCTTAAATTATACTTCCTCAAACTGGAAAACAGGATGAAGAGGATCTGGTCTCCAGACCAGTGATCCAGAGCTAGAAAGCACTATAATTAGAACCAGGACTGAGACTGAAGACCCCAGGTTGTTAGCAAAACTAATTAGCTAATGTCATTAGAAAGCAACAGAGAACAAGCAAGAGCCGACTCAGACTCTACAGCAATCTAAGCAAAGGACAGTTTAATAACTGTACTTACGATATGTTTTAAAAGAAAAAATCACTTCATGGGGTAGATTTCATCCTGGGCAATATCCATACATCTTGGACTTGGCAAAATGGCTTGGAGAAGAGGGTTTCATCATAGTAAACACAGCTACTTCACAGCAAGATTTATTAATACATCCAAAAGAAAGAAAGAAAATCATTTTGTCACACTATATACAGATAATACATACAGTGTTTTATACACATATTACATCAGTTTTTACACAAGAAAAATATACATAAAAATGTAAACTTTTGTATACAAAAACCCTTAAACAAATTAAACAAGGACCAGATAACAAAAGGAGACCAATCTATTATCATTTAATTGATTTTTTTTTAATGGTAATACAGTACATTCATTGAGAAGTATGAGGAACATGTGAGCCAACCTTTCCTATTTAAAGGGAAAGTACAAACACAAGCTTTCCTCCCTGCCCTTGGAATGCTGTCCGTGAGCCTCCAGCACTAGAAGCAGTGGTGTGAGTTGCCATTACTGCCAGGGACCCTGAAGGAAGGAACCCTTTTTCTGGGGCACCTCCATGCACCACACTCTCCCAAAGCGACACATCCACAGAAGCAAGCTGGGCTGGGCTGTTTGTGCGTAGCCAGTCTTCCAGCTAATACCATCAGACGGGACGCGGCAGTGCCCGTTTGTATGTTCCCTTTAAGCAGTCATTAAGTGGATTAGCGTTGCTGGAGGAAGTTGCTTATTTTTCCCAATGTATGGTATGCTGAACACACGTGTCAGATATGAGAGGGAAGAAGGAAGGGGTGTAAGAGACTGCTAATCCTTGCTACCATGCAGTTACTTCAAAATCAGGTACATTTGCAAGCTACAATTCACTGGTTCAAAATACACTGCCTCACCTTTGCTTTCCCACTGCAACTTGTTTACATTTTAAACTCTAGTGACTGAACAACTGTATGAGGCTCTTTGTTACAAGGCCGTTTCTGATATCAAAGCATGATCAAGCTACCTTTAAAATGACACCAAACACAAACTTCTCGGAGACAGCCTTAAAAAGAGAGAGCATTCCCTCTAAGCACTTCAGATTGTCCATTTGCCACCTTCTTTTATTAAGTCTAGGATAAATATATTTACCCTGAACTGCAAAAAGGATATTGGTTGAGCTTCTGATGTCTGTTTTGCTCCATTTGCAGACAAATATTTCTGGGAATTGGAGGGTGAAAAAACCCAAAAAACAAACCCAAATTTTAAAACCTCAGGCATAAAATAAGAAGGGAATTATTTAACGTGTTGGTGAAAAAACAGTTGCAGAAACTTGAACTTGTTGGAAACAAACAGACGATAGATTCCAATGAAGGCTTCTCACATTAAATAAGTTAGACGGGTTACAGACATCTTCAATAAAAACATCCATCCTCCACAAAGTATGTTAAAATGAAACACAATAGTGATGCACTGGTATTTCTCCTAAAAAGGACAGAAGGACATGAAATCTCCTTAGTGATATCAGTACTATCGAATGTGGGAGGTGAACAATGATTTATGAAAGTAATGAGGGAAAAAGAAAATCATGAATCATTTATTATAATTGGACAAAAGGGGGGTGGGGCAGAATGCAATTACTGTATGCCTCAGAAACACCTGAAGGAAATAAATACTTCGAAACTTGTGTTTCCATTTCTTTCACCTAAACAATGGTAGGAATAAGGGCTTGTCTGCTTGCTTTTGTTTCTTTTTTTTTTTTTCCTTTTTAAAATAACAATCCTTCTAGTAAAAATTCAAAAGACAATTACAAATGGCTTTAGATAATTAAAAGTCTCCTTTTTAAAATAAAACTTTGATAACACATTTCTCCATTTCTTCTATATAATGCAGCTTCAGTGAAAATAAGTAATAAGGGACAGCAATTTGCAAAAAAAAAAACTGTGGAAAAAATTGCCAACCAAGTTTCGTAACATATACATATGTATATGCAGGACATCTACACTCTATATACATATTTAATATAGGTATGCATGAGTATATATCAGGAGATAACCAACAGGTACATTCTCCACATACATAAACTGAAAAGCATAATAGGCGTGTGCGTATCAATCTACATTATCCACACGCAGTACACAGACATACCCATACACACGCCCCAACATATGTATCATAGAAGTCATGTATGACTGCATGAAAGCTCAGATGGAACAGTACACCAGTTACCTTTTTCTAACAAAAATGCAAGGAAGACAAAATTCCATGGCTGAACTGCGGCCAACAAAAATTGTGTCATAGCCATATTGAAAACATGGAATCCAGTATGGCTCGATGACAGAACTGGAGCAGCATTCTCCTCTGAAACTGAAGCCTAAGTTACACAGCACTTCAATGTGACTGAGCAGGTTGCTGACAGCTGCTTTCTGCTAAAAGGATATAGAAGCTCCATTTAACCAGAAAACAGAAAATAAAACACTTAAGCCCATAATTTACTTGCATAAGCAGCATCACCCAATACACAATTAGATGCAAAGTGCTAGCATGTTAATGGTCAACTCCGCACTCCATTTTAAAATTTGGCTTATGATAAAGTGTAACAAACTGTGTTTCTTTTGATATGTTTGATGACAACCCCATTGTTCAGAACAGAGCACAGGACTACCTTCTGCTTACTGCCTCTGTTATGGGAAACACAAATCAAACTTCTTTTTTCTCCCTAGGGTTGAAAATTGGAAGGTAGTACTTGGTGGGTGCAGTTTTCTCATTTTGACCATTTAAATATAATGCTGGGTTAACCTTTTAATATGCTAGGAAGCTGTGCATCAGGTTCCATCAAAAGTTTGTATTCATCTGCAAATCAATCACAGTCCTACTGAATCACAATTGAAGCTGGGGAAGTTTGCATAAGTTCAAGCAGATGCTCAGGGCCCAATTCAGCTACCACTCCAGTCACCAAGAGAATTTACCTCATGCATAAGCAGAGCTGGATTGGGCCATTAAAGCTGATTGCTGCTAGCAAGAGAAACTGCAGAGAGGCAGGGACAAGGAGGAGCTGGAATGGAGGCAATGGAGCAGAAAAGCAGAAGTGTTGGCATTTTGCAAGAGGCCTCAACGAGACTGAATGTAAAACAAAAGCAGAGACATACTAAGGAAACTCCACTGTGAGGGCAAACCAGTGGTGGCCAAGCTCAGATCAGTCTCTGACTCATCCAGACCCCTCAGAAGAATTTAAAACAACTTGTCTGGCACAAGTGCTTACCTGTTACACACACATTACATGGATAGTCCCTCTCTTTAGCTCACACACTCACTCATGTTACAGCTAATGTACAGGTGTGTGATACAAGGTATATTCCACCTATCAATCTGTATGCATGTATATATAGATTTAGATTGATTGCATTCATACATATTTATTGTACATCATGAGGGCAAGTCCACATTTAGCAAAATGCTACCATTATCTCATATACAGATATATCTCTCTGTACACAAAAATGGGTCTATTCTCCTCCATAAAGGCATAAAGATTTATGCTCCTAATTCCCATTACCACCAAATAAGCAGAAGAAAAGGCCTCTGACAACTTCCACCTCCCTACCCTTTTGCCTATATGCGTATGTACCAGAAACAAATTGTGGGGAGAAGGAAAGTGGGAGGGATGGCTGGGGGAATATCAGCACCATGATATGAAGGGGAGTTAAAAAGAAAATTTGAAAAAAATTTCAAATTTCTGTTCAATACTAGAAGCTCTGTTTTTCTAAAAAGGTTTTTAAAGTCACCAGGATCATCATGCTTAAAAGTGATACTGTATGAATAAATAACAATTAGGTTACTTTCTCCAGCCTAAATAGAACAGTATGAAGAGTAAGCCAATCTGCAAGAATGTGTCTGACTTCTCACAATTTCAAGTGAGAGCTCCCATAAAGAAATCTTCCTTCTTCAACTATGAAAAAAAGGTAAGTGGTCACAGTCAAACTCAGAATTTCACAGCCTAAATGAAACTCCCTTGACTGAATGCATATTTTGTTCTGCAATCCGACAACAGCAATTTTGGGACAAAACTGATACACACAAATCTCCTCAGAAGAGAAAAAAATCTACTTTGAAGACAAGATCCTTTTACGGAATGGAGACCACTGGACAAACAGTACCCCTTACAATCTAACTGGAAAACACAAGTACGCTGATTGACAACATTTTCCAAGTCAGACCATAAGAGATTCAGGTATTAATTTGCAAAGATACAGCAATTCTCATGCCTCTCCATCCCACTGAATGCAAACCTTCCCATTCAGTTTGTCCTGAAGAGAAAACTTCCTTTCTTCATCACTCCTCCTCCCCCATTTGTTTTATTTAAAGGCTGTCTTTGGGAGCTTGGTATTTTCATGGCATTTTAAACAAGGCTCAAAGCAACTCATTTGAAAAACAGTAAAATTGACATGATATCAGAGTTAGCCTTATAACAGAAGATTATATAGTAGAGAGTTTCCGTTATTTATACAACAGTGAGGACATAACAACCCCCTACTAAATAATCACATTTCTACAATACATTCCATCACCTCTTGACTACTATTCTCTTTACAAAACTATGACCTACATACAATATACACATTCGTATCGCACATACATCCCCCCCCAATGCATATTTTTTGTGTGTATATATAATACATACATGCACACAAGCAGTCTAATTCTAAGTCACAGTGGGAATTCCTTTGTGAGGAAAGGAGGGGAAGATTCCTGAATAAGACACTGTAGATTCCTAATGTCCCAACTTTTCAAATTCCAACTCACAGAGCTAACTGGAAATAAATACATTAAAAAAAAGAAAAGGTCTTACAAACTTGGTTCACAACTCCCAGCTACAGTAGTTGGATTTTTAAATTTGATCTATTTACCCTGTAACTAAATTTCTAATCATAGGTACAAACCACGGATAAATTATTGCAGAATGTAACACTCAAAATTTAAAAAGAGTTATAGGAACAGTAATATAAGGGTTAAAAAGAGTTCTATACTTGTTGATACAGGATACCATTTTATTTTATTTATATATATATATCTATATATAGATATAGATATCTGCAAGGTAGCAAAGAATAGCTGTACACCTTGACACGGCAAAGATCCAGTGTAAAAAGGTGCTTCACTAGTTTGTTTTTCCAAAAAAGCTTGTATATAATTTTATAGCTATTAAAAACACATATGCAACATAATTCATTACACTCAATACAGCTTTAGTATAAAACTTATAATTTATGAGGTGATGTTAATAGCATAAATTAATATACCATTTCTCTTAAAATCTACAATAAGTATTCTGAAAGCTCATTGGGGAAGGGTATCTTTAAATAAAAAGTTTAAAGCTGAGCGTGATGAAAAAGATTCTGTATGTTGAATTTGAGATGAGAGCCCCGAGAAGAGAAAGAGTCCGTAAGCCAGACACTGTTGACTATAAAACTGAACAAAGATTTCTCCTTCTTGCGCTCTCACTTAGGTGACGCTCTACCTTAAATTATTCTTTACTTTTAAAACTATTAACTTTTTTCTTTTTTTTCTTTTTT
>VXAX01003481.1:2341769-2381004 GCA_013399835.1 Leptocoma aspasia | reverse complement strand
TTTTTTTTTTTTTTTTTTTTTTTTTTGTTAACTGCCCTTATTTCCACAAGGAATCCCTGAGACATACCCAAAACTGTACAGTGAAGGTCATCACTGTTCAGAGAAACTGGTTCAACCCCTTCTGGTAGGATGTAGCTATTTTGCATGAGAATCAAAATGTCCATCACTTCAGAATGAATCTATTTGCACCAGAACCAACTACACTGTTTAAGACGCAGGTTAGAGAGTCATTTCAGGATAAATCAGTCCACTCCAAGGTAGAAGCCAATGCCATCGCAGTTAGCTACATCAGAGCAATCTGCACCAAAGTTAAAGTTTTCCAGAGGATATCTGGGAACGTTACCTATCCAGAGTTCATCTCCGTGGGCACCAGCTGACAACGACAGAAAGCAGGTTAAACATTAGCATTACTGGACCGAGTTCAATGTGCCTGTGTGGTTGATACGCGGGTAACTCTGGACATCTCACTCTGTGTGTGTTTGGGGGACTAGCGAGAGGAGGAGTAGGAAGAATGCATTTTTCTACAGCAAGTAAGTACAGTTTTATGGTCAAAAGCCCAAGTTCATCCTATTCACTTCCAGACCGAATTCTATGACCTAGAGTAGACTGAAAAGTGCCAACACTTACTTCAAGGAGACAGATAAAAGAAAGCCTTCTCCAACTATTGCTGTCAACTTACAGCCATGCTCACTTTGTCCTTTCATGCTTCCACTATACTACCTCATTCCACAGTAGCTAGAGAAGGAGCAGAGTACAACAGGGGAAAGCAAAGAACTCAACAACCATAAGAAGTACCAGACAGCAAGGGTTGTTTTTTTTTTTAAAAGAGCCTGAAGACACAAGTGAGAAAATTGTTTTAAGATGCATCTTTTCTAACTCTTAAGGTCTCTTATGACCAGACCTCTCCTGAAGTCCAAGTTGAAGTTTAGTGAACACAAATACAGATTTTTATCACCAACCCTCCTTACTTTTATTTGGACTTGAGTGTATTAAAAAAGAGTAATTTAAATTTTAATTTGTGACTTTCTACTGATACACATATCAAAAGAAGAGGAACTTCTCAGAAGGTAAATTCTTACTAAAAATGCCTGTATATTCACTGCTAGCTTGTGCACTCCCATGATCAATGTTGTATCCTCAGCATCTAGTTCATGACATATTAGCATGCTGTGAAACATCTCCCCACTCACTGATCTGAGAAATACTTTGATCTATTGCACTGTCATTCTAGCATCCAAATATATGTTATGAATTGCAGAAATCTCTCCTCCTTTTCATTTTACAGTCAGATTCTTCTCAGAACCACAGAAGACTTAACAGCTGGCATAACTTACATTGGAGAAGTATCTGAAA
This sequence comes from Leptocoma aspasia, assembly GCA_013399835.1. Classification (NCBI taxonomy): domain Eukaryota; kingdom Metazoa; phylum Chordata; class Aves; order Passeriformes; family Nectariniidae; genus Leptocoma; species Leptocoma aspasia. Next base: position 2,379,651 of record VXAX01003481.1, on the reverse strand, counting down.
ATGGGAAAACAGAAGCAAGAATGATGAAGAATGTAGAGTGGAAGGAAATAAAGGAGGTACAAGAACTAGCCCACAAATCCTCATTATTAAATGTTACCCAGAAGATCAGAAAGACCTTGTGATCAGAAGGTGAGAAAGACCTAAAGATCCAGCCAGCACACTAGCCTCAAACTATTCCTTCAGTTACCACTTCTGCCACCACTGGACCTTGCAAGAGGACTGCACAGGAGACTCCTTCACATGTAAAAATACAAAAGAAAAAATACCCCAGTTCCACCAGGGAAGCTGCCTGGACAGCCACACAAATGTCTCACTGCCGAAGGTCAGTGCAGGTAACTTTTCTGTTGTCTGTCGGCTGAAAGCACCTCCTACCACCGTCCTGTGCCCTGCAAGTCTTGAAAGGTTAACTGCAGGCAGCTGGCTCTTCTAAAAATTTTTCCCTCATCTCTGCCCAAATGCTCATACTGTTGGAGAATTCATGAGCGGATTTAGCTCACTGCAGCACAAAGACAAGGAGAAATACCCTTGGAGGCCTGAAAATGCCTAAGGGATATGCAGCAGCAAGGAGGCTGCAGGAGCTCAGGGAGCAGGGAGTTCAGAAGCAGCATAGGTAGCCACCAGGGCCAGCTTCTCAGGGAAGAAAACTGCCCACTGTTTATTGTACACCTTTGCAGGACTCTCTTGGCAAGCAATTAAATCCCAGAATGTATTTAGATGTGGTTACAGTGAGACGAAGCTTCAAATTGAATTTGGCTACTGGTTTGCAGGTTCAGTCCCAGGTCTTTTGCCTTGGCCATGCCCCTAAAGCCAGTGACAGCTCACAACAGAAGATCCTAATTTTTCAATACTCATTTTCCTTTTATTAAAAAAAAAAAGCCACTTCCTTTGGCTTCTCTTATCTATTAGGTACAATTCCTCTTTGACAATTTCTTTTCTCTGATTTTTGCCTAGCAGGCGATAAGCTTCTCAGGGCTTTCAGTGCTTTCCAAACAAGAACTGCAAATCCCCCTTTTCAGTTGGAAATCTAGCTGTTGCCATTTTCCCCACAGTGCCTGAAGCAGACCTGCAACTGTGCTACCTCTCAGCATTATCAATTTAAAGCCTTTATGCTCAGCCATAGATAGAAGCATGCTACTAATGAGAAGGGATCCAAGCAAGAACCTGGAGGAACTGGAAGGCAGGAGGAGACAAAGTTCTTGTATCGTAATTATGAAGCCAAAGAACAAATCAACTTCAACTTTGAGGTATCTAAGTGCATATGGTTCCCCTCAAAGCTGGTGTAAGGTCTTCCTAGGTGAAAGGATATGTCAAAGCATGTCTTAAAGAATGCCTTATGCACCAGGAGAGCATGAAACTATATCCTGATAAGCCCCTGTACACTGTCAAAATTTATCTTGTGTTAAGTACTTTTGTACAGAGACTAACTGAGGTGCTGTCATTGCCAAAATTATGTAAATTATATTCTACTCTATGTCTAATTTTTTTCATTCTTTAAAACTCCAATCTTATGTGAAGAAATTAACTTTTAGGTTCAACTAGCCTTATTCCATTTGTCAACACATAAAGGGCACAACAGGTATTGAGCATCTGAAATTGCTACACTAGCTCTTTGGTGAAGCGGTGACAAGAATGCTAATTGCTATAAGATACTCAAAAACATTGGTGAGGGAACATGGATTCTACTCGGGAATCACATAAATAACAGCCTCAAGGACCACCTTAACCAGGCCAGCAGGATTTCCCAGAGGAAGAGGTGTGAAATAACTCTGACTACACATACCTCTCAATTAGATCTCTCACATCCACCAGTAAGACACTGATGCACCGAAATCAACAGGTTGTGTGGGTGTAGAAACCCACCTGGAATGATCCGTCTTGTAAAGCTAAGATCAAGACCCGTAACTACTTGGTAGCCATGTAACCATGAAATTGGTGGTAGTGAAAAAATGAGAGGTGAACCAGGAAAAGGCAAGAGTGGTGGCCCGTTTCAGAACACTGTGGCAGACAGGACAGAGAGATTCCTATTTTAATTGTACACAAACTGAAGTTTATTTTTGAAAGTGCAGCTTTATTGCAAACTTAGTTTGCTCATGGAAAAATGTTATGCAGTCAGTTTTCAGGGAAGAGGTGTCAGGTGATATAGAAAAATTGAAATCAAGTGGGGGCAGACACTTGATGTCCTAAGATACTTTCAAGAAACACAGGTACATAAAGGCCATTGATTTCAAATGGTAATCATGGACCTGCATAGCTCTGACAGCTTTTGAAATTCCCTGTCTAAATCAATGCACAGATTAGGAGCTGGGTTCTGTTCTGAGTTAGACCAGTACAAACTCACCATGACCTTAGACCAGAAAGCTCCTCTGTAATTTACACCAAAGCAACCAAGCAGAACTCGGCTCTCAGTTCCTATCCTCTCTGCCCCCCCAGCATTTGCTAAGAAAGAGAAGTATGATGTGGGGCAAATATATTCTGCACTAGCTGCAGCTTCATTAGAAGTTTGATGGGCACAAGAACCATTTCAAGACCAAAGTCCTGAAACCAATACATGGAAATTAACACCCTCTAAAATGACATGAATACACAAGCAGATTAAAGAATTAACCATTTGGTATACTAGTTCTCCACTCTTCTTCAGTCAGACATCCAGCACATTGAAGAAGGTATATGAACACAAAAAAAAAAAATCATCTGCAAATCAAACAGTTGTCTCCTCAACAAAGTATGGGTAACATAATATAAAATAAATAAAAGCCTTGTCAGATTTGCCTCATTCACAATATCACTAGGCATTCCTCAATCAGCAGGACAATCACAAGCAGGATTTCATAGGCTTTTTATGTGATTTAAAGACATTTAAGTGTTACAAACATATTTAAATCTCCACTTAAAATATTCGGCTTATATTATTAAGATCTATTTTACCGAGTATGAAATAACAACTTCATAACAACAGAAGCATGAAAATAATTTTTGTTTCTTCCACCCACATACATCTGCAATTTCAGAAAAAGACATATGCATCATCCATACTCTTTTATATTTAAAGAGGACAGATCATTCAAGAAAAGAGGGATAATATGATTGCTACGATAGTAACAAGACACAAGACCTATCCCATTTAAACTCTGTTCCTTAGGAAGATGGAAGGAGAGGTTTGGGTCAGATGTTTTGGTGTGTGCCTGATTGCTAACAAAATGAATTTCTATAGCAACTAGACTTCATTCAGTGATCCTTTGCTCAGAAAGTTTATTAAGCCTTCCTATTACATGTGCTTCGTTCTCTTAATTTCCTGAAATAGACTAGAATACACACAGGTAGAATAAAATCCATCGTCTACAAGACTGAAATGTAGAATTTTCTATTTTCTCTCATCTGCATCTCTGAAACAAACCAAGAAGAGTAGAGACTTGTATTAAACAGGAGATACTTTTACAGTCAAAGTCAGAGTACAGTAGCAAGTTTGAGCCCTAGAGAGTCATAAGCAAATTCCTTCTTGATAAGGAGATGCAAGTAAACATCTCAGAATTTCTGCTGCTATTACCTCTTGGTTTAAAAAACAAAATTAAATAATAATAATTATTTTTAAAAATCCAAATCCTAGCTGACTCCTTTCTTTAGGAACTGCAATTACTACCAAAGAGTGAATACTGTCATTAGCAGGTGATCAGCACAAACAGAAACATCCTGCAGACAGAAGGAATTGTCACCTATTTTGCATTAGTGATTTCTCTTTTGATTAGCCATGACTGCTGATAGGTACCTGCTAGTTCCTTACATACATTCAGTTTCCCAAACAGAGCATGAAACCCTACAAGTGATGGAAAAACTATTTGGCTCTCAGGGGATTAAAAACTCTCCAAGAAAGTCTCACTAGTTAGACATATTGTGAGAAATGCATCCATTTGAAACTTAAAATGGGTCTGACTTAGACTTGGATGTGGATGGGCAGAAAACCAACCTAATTCTTCCTGTTTCAGCTGGGAAATTCCTGTCAGCCTGTCAGGTGAAGAGTTCTGGACAAAGACACACTTGAAAAGGCAAATCATCAATGCTACAAGGCCACAGTAATTCAGCAAGAAAGGGAATTTCTCACTGGAATCTTCTCTAATCCATGATCTATATTTCAATCCTTCTGTTTATCTTTCTTTTTTTTTTCCTGGGCTAACTTCCTAACAGCCTTCAAATTTATGGGCAACCAGTCAACTGATCCCTTTGCTACTCAATGAATTATAAATCATGATAATAAAAAAACCCAAAAATCAGCATGCAGTAAGAACAGTGACCAGTTCTGGAAGGGGACAACTACTTCTTCGCCAAAAGAAGAAAAGGTATCGCTGCTCCCTGCACCCCAAACACACACACACACACAGAGGAGGTCAAGAGAATATTTCAAGAAACTGCCAAATTCATCCTTGAATCATGATCTTGATTTAGGACTTCAGTGCACCACTCTCAAATCAATGCGTGCAGCCAAGTTTTCCATGCCAAATGCTACTTTTGGAAAAAGAGTAAATAAAAAAAAAAAAATCAAGAGACTTCTGCCCACTGGAAAACCTTCTACCAGATGCTAATGGGATGGCAAGCACTGATCCGAACCCTAGGGAACAGTAACATGCATCAGTGATCTGAGGTATCTTCCCATTTCTAGGTCTTACTGCTAAGATCAATTACATCCAGTAACTGTGCTGTATCCTTAAGGAATTATTGGGGAACAGTGAACCTGCCTGCAATAAATGAGCACCGGTGCCTAATGAGCACATGTGAATGCTACAGCAAGGTTCACAGAGGGCTAACCCTGGTCAGTATTGAAGCAGGGGTTTTCTTCTCAACCCCCTCTTAAAAAAAAGGGAAGAGAAGACAGACAAAATAAAGGGAAGGGAAAAAAGGAAAGATAGAAAACACAGGTCCCCCATCTACCTGCAGGGAGCCAGGCAGACAAGCTCAGTTGGAGGTGGTGAAGGGCGCGGATGCGTTATTGGTACTGGTAGCGGTGGCACCGGTCACTGCGAAGCCCGTGGGAGGAGCTATGGAACTGTGGCTGGGCTGCAGGTCCTTGGGAATGCCACTGTGGGAGCTCAGCTGGTGCCCAAAGGCTGCGCTGAACTGAGGGAGCTGTTGTTTAGGGGAGGTGGAGCCCATGAGTTCAGCGGAGGCAGGACCCATGCCACTGAAACTGGTCTGCGGTAACCCCGGAAGCACACTGGAGCTGTTGGGGGTCACAGTGGCGAAGGCAGGCTGTGTGGTCTCTGAGTGCGAGGTGGTAGGTGGTGTGGACAGGGAGGTGGACAGGAGGTGTCCATCTGCACCAAGAAGGTTGCTAAACGGAGAGGGGTCCCCAAGATTGACAGGAAGATTTCCCCAGTGAGTTCTGGGGTTGACCACCCCGCTAAGTGGCACATCCAGCTGCGTTGGGAGCAAGTGCTGTGCCATCATGGGCATCTCTGCTGAGAAGGTAGCTGCCAAGTTATCACCAGAAAAGGATGTGGTGTGAGGGGATGTGATATGGTCACTGTAGGGAGACGGCACATGCTCACTATCATAATGGCTTCCATGGGGTGAGGAGTGTGAATGGTCACTGCTGTATTGCTGTCGTGAGGTGATCAGGTCATCTGCCTTGCTCAGCAGCTGGGCAGGGTGGGGCCTCTGGGAGGCATGGCTGCCATCATGAAGTCCATGAAACTGTCCCGGGAAGGCTCTCTCCCCAAGGCCACTCTGGCTTATCAGAGTGGCAGAAGTAAGGCCAACGTTGGCTGGGGCTGAGAACTGCCCCTGGATCTGCCCTGCCAGGGGCGTAGGTGGGTTGGACAAGGTAGCAGAACGGAGCAAGTTCTCATCCAGCTCCAGACCGGAGAAATTATCATGTACTATACGCCCATTCAACAGCTCCCCCAGATCCGTGTTAACCTCTCGACTCAAGGACTGCATTCCTGGAGCTCCGGCACCTGTAGAGAACACCCCTATCGCTCTATCTGACAGCTCCTGAACTGGCACACCATCTGTCTGTGTAAGTACTCCAATGGTACTCAGGCACTCAAGAGAAGTTACAGCCTGTAGGGCTCGTTCCAGTTCTTCAGCCTCTTCTGTGGTTGGAAGAAGATCTCCATTTTTACCTGCAGAAACAGGGACACCACCAGTTAGTGCATTGCCCTCAGGTGAGTCTGGCCCTGGCACTCAAAGGATGAAGATGTACAGACAGCTCAGTACAGAGTTGCATGATAACCTTCCAGCATGGTTTGCAGTACACAGAAAGTATCATTCATCAGTGTTCACTAGCCAGGCAAGGTAAGAAAACCATGAAATTACACCTTCCTCTTCAATGGAAATCCCCCTCTCTTCCACATACTACAATAGGAGATGCTTCTTAAACTTCCTAGACTTAAAGTAAAAATGCTTAAGTTAAGATCTTCTTCAATGCTGCAATAACACATGGTCCACAATCCCTCTTTCTACTTACCACATTACAATCTGGACCTAAAATTTACAGACAGTATAATTTAGGTTAATTTAAATTCAAACACAGTCTGATGTCACGTTATATCAGAAAATGACCGAAGAAATCACGTACCCAACTCTCGGCCGTTCTAATTTCTTTGTTGTATGTTATAGGTACTGAGCTTTAGAATGCAGAAGTTCAAGCACATTTCTGATCAAAAGCTAGTCTCAAAAATGCATTTAAAGATTTTATTCTCACTCTCTTCTCTTTTTATCAAAGGCCAACATTGACTGTGATTCCAGCCCCACTCGATGGCAGAAAGATGCCATTACTGAGAACACTCTTGATTAAACTGTAGCACTGACAGGCAGTAAAAATGTAAAATGAATTATTAAAATACTAAACCAATTATGATTTTCAGAGCAGTAATTATATGAGCAAGCAGAGAACTATGCACACAGCCTTCTTAAAGTCTGCTTTACTTCAGAGCTCACAAACAATAGAGAAAATGCACACTTCCTTCTCTAGAATTTATTACCTCTGTAGGAAAGCAAGCAGCTCCTCAAAATGCAGTTTAGAAACACTCACTTCTTCAGTTCACTGACTGTGTTCATGCTAGCATAAAATAAAATGGTACCTTCAAAGAAATCAAAATCTTGCAAGTCATCGGGCAGCCGCGGCAGGACATCAGAGAAGTCCTCCTGATTCAATTCCAAGTCATGTGGAATGTCTGTGATTTCATTGGCGATATCATCAGGCAGCTCATCGGCACTGAGCTCTGGTGTGGAGGGGCTCCTGAACAGAAAGGAACATTAGTCCCAACTCTGCCTGCTCCAAAGGACAACTATCAGTGCATATCCATCTACAACGGATGCTTCTCCACACATTTTTTTCTCCATTATCTAGGAAAAAAATGCTTTTAGGTAGTTCCTTTAGGAAGCTTACACTTAGGCTACTCATTAACTACATAAGAGGCAACATCAGGAGCAAGACATTTTACCCATCAAACGCAATCATTGCTCAAATCTGAAATGACCTACTCTAAAGGTTTTTTTCAACAGTCACATGGAGATGCAATTTTTAGCCCTGCTTCAGATGCTGCTTGGCAGCTTTGTACAGTGCTCATTGGCAACGCTCAGGCCAGCAGTAGGAAACTGGGCAGGAACAGCACTGACCGTATGTGGGGTATCTCTACTGGCAGTGAGACACTGGCAGGCATGGTGAGGTTCCCTTGGGGCACTGCAGGAGGAATGGGTTTCTGGGGCCGGCGTGGGCCTCGCCTTCTCTTCTTCTTGTGTTTTTTGGTAAGTGCAGGTGGCTTCGTTTTTTTCCTGGGTTTCCTCTGCTGCTGGTGCTGAACTTTACGGGAGCTGTCCCCTCTCAAGAAATTATCCTTTGGGAGCAAAACAATACCAATGGGAGCATATTAAGAACAAGTATTACTTTCCTGGCTTTTTTCACCCTGGTCATTCCACAGACATGTGGTATGTAATATAAGAGGGACTGTTAGCTTACACCCAGACACGGTTTCAAAAACTGAGCTGTTTCCTTTCTCACTGACCCCAATGGCAAAAATAACAGACCAAATTATGAGATATTGTAAATAGGAGATTGTGCAGTGTCACTTTAAAAATTATCATAGCAGATATCATAGCATAGCAAACCCTAACTAAATAGTGCAAAACTGTAACTTTTAGCAGCACTCCTGTAAGTATTAAAGACAAAATGCTGTTGAGAGGCAGTGTTAATGTGGATAATGTACAGCAGCTGAAGCCAGAATCCTCAAGTGCCCGCTGATGTAATGGAGGGACAGGACTGAGGAGACAAAATTAATACTGCTGGACTAGGATAAGGATGTGGGTAAACAAGTAGGGCCTCATTGCTTCTGAACAGCAATCACTGACACATTAAAAAATAAATCAAACCATCATCGGTCTTCAGTTGCCATCATACTGGGTATGGCAGAGGATTGTATTTGGTACAGAAATCAGCCTTGAGGGACATACTGAAGATTGCCTAGAAGAGGGGGGAACCCCATACAGATCTGTGTAGCACAAACCCTCACATTTTAATCAAAAAACCCCTGTAATTCACAATTATTGGAGAGGCTGGACAAAAACAGTAACAAAAAACTTTCAATAACCCAACAAAACAAAAAAAAAAGCAGTTTTACACCTAATTGAAGGTAGGACAAGAAGCCTTGAAGAAGGGGCAGGACAGAAGTGGGTTTGTGAATTATCCTAAAGGTTTAGTTCTGGAAGATTGGAGTCATAAAAGGAGAGCAGAGGACATCAACTTCATTTCTCCATTCTCTCAACTTGAGGCAGGCCACTGCTTTTTCTCTGGGATCCATGGATCCCTGAAGGAGGTTAAAGATAACTTCTAATAGTTACTAAAAGGTAAATAAAGTAGCAAACCCATTTTTTGCATCCTTGTAATTGCTATCTATGTTACCTTTAGAAAGTACTTTGGGCCCCATGTACTGAGACTGCTTAAGATGCAGTGTTCTTAATACCATACTCATATTCAGACCCAAGGACCAGGAGTGAGCCCAAATAAAATGACCACAGGATCTCTCACAATGATCTTCTGTTTCTCAATTCAAGACAACAATCAAATTTCCTCCAGAAAAGAGTATTCCCATGTATACTTTATTATAGCCTCAAAACTACATAAAAGATTTTCACTACACACTTTATACGAATTGGGAATGTTTGGCAAGTTTTATCCTTTTAAGAAAAATAATAGTAAACAAGCTCTTAAATTCATAAACTTGCTAGTTGTCGAGGAAGACTTCATAGGAAGACTGGGGTTAAAACTCCTGATCATCCCAATACACAAATAAATACAATGATGGCTTTGCACTTACCATTTTTTTGGCATGTTCTTCACACAGAGGTGTCTGATGTGTAATGTCAAAAACTGGCACAGAGCACTGTTGACCATCTGCAAACTTGGCTGTGCAACTTGAGAAGAGCTGCTGAGAACGGTTCAATAAGATATCTGTGCATTTCTGCATCAGGAATAACACAAGACAGTGGTGGAGGAACACCCTTTGATTTATCAATCTGATAAAGATCAGAGCCTTCAACTCTATCTGTCCATACATACTATTTTTAATGAGTGCCTTAAATTTGCTATTCAAGTTCAAAGCTAGGTAAGGCTCAAACCAAACTTTTAAAGTGAAAAAACTGCATTCATGCAGAATCTCTAATGATTTTATTATATACTGAGATAGTTTTATAAAAGCAGCCATTTCACTAATGAGTTCTTAGCAAAAAGAAGCCTTTTCCTGGAGCCTTAATCAATAGATCAATAGTAGCAGTTGGAACAGTGTAGTCAACAGGACTATTTCCTTACAGACTAATGACAATCCATACTGAAACATTAAAGAAAGAGTATTTCTTAATTCAATCTTTTAAGGTACATTCCTGGCATTTATCTTTAGAGCACAGACAAAGAAGTTTCAAGATCCTTCCTGCTCCTCTGAAAAAAAAGATGTGCAAGCAGACAGAAAGGTCAAGTAAATCCAAACGTAAGCTTGCTGAAATTTCCTTCAGAAAAAGCAGGAGTAAAAATGTTTCCAGACTTACAGCAAATCAATTAGATATTTCATTGTGTCTTTTTTCAAACAACATTAGAAGCATTCCTTCCATCCTGAACAGCTCTCAACATAACTTTGTATGTTTATAAAATGTTAAAACAAACATAAAAGAAGGACAAAAATGAAAAACCTGCAGAGCAATCCAGATAGCAGACTAGGATGCATGGGTCAGAACCAAGAACCTGTTCATTTTAGAGAAGAAAATGCTGAGAGGAAAAATGAGCATACATGCAAAATCTCTACTCTCTACTCTGCTCTACACACAGCAACAAGCGAGACCACTTAAAATTAAAAAAATACCCAAACAAAAAAACCCCATCAGAATCGTGAGGCAAATCCCAAATACAACTGTATGCCATGGTGCTCTCCCACAGAGGTTTTGAGCTGCTCTGCAGACTGCTTTTAAGTGGCCTGCAAAGAATCAAATGGTATAAACAAGGCACCTGCAAAACAAAAAGACTGGAAAGGTGCTGCAGTCTGATAGTAACTGAGCACATCAGCACTAGTCACTTTTAATACCAAAACTAAAAGTTCCAACAAAAGGAGTCACTCCAACTAAAGCACCAACAATTCTTCAGCTAAAAACAAAAAATAAAGTCTGCAGAATTTTTAAGCATTACAGGTCATAAGTCTGCCTTTTTATAGTCTTCAGAACAAAAACTCACATCTAATGTGCTCTCTTCTTTCTGCGATCTTCAGCCATTGACTTTTAACATCCATTCCAGGCTTTGCTTGAAATTCCAAGCACAGGGAATCCTTCCTCATCTGGACTAAGAGGTTCTCTGACTCCTTCTATTCTGCTTCTTTAAACAACACAAAGTATGATTTCCATCTTTCTAGTCAGTGTACGCCATCTTTTTACACTATGTATATAAACCTTTTTCCATAAAACTGTCACAGGAAGGTGACAAGGACAAAACCTACCAAGGGCTGTATGAAAGCCAAGAGGCTGAAAGTCACATGGTTTGTACCAAGTCATTGTGAAGGATGATCATTTTGTAAAGGTTTCTTGCACACACTAAAGACAGCCCACAAAGTAAAATGACATTCCTATTACAGATACCAGTAGCAGACTACTTATCCTCAGTGTCTACAGACCCAAATCACACAACCAAATTAAAAGCAAAGGAGTTGATGACACACTAACAAACAGGTATTTCTTAGTTATCTTAGGTGAAAACTTAGTTATCATGCAAAAATCTAACAAGCAAACAGAAAACCTCCTAAAACAGAACAGCTTCCATGCCTGAATGCAACTCCCAAACAGAGTCAAGAGGATACGCTGAAAACAGTGCCTGGTGAATGGAAGGGCCTTGTTAGTGCACTGCTCTCCCTTCGAAGTCCCACTGCAGGTTGTTGGTTCTGCATCTCTCTGCCTTGCTTGGCTTGTGCTGAAAAGAAAGCATAAAAGAGTTTACAGCCAAACCCCCAGTCCTGTGGTTGCTTAACACAATTATTATACTGAATGTGGCACAGTAGGATGAAAAATTGTAACACACGTGTGTGTGTCATGATCCAGATGGGTGCACGCTACTACCAGGCTCTACACAGGGACACAGAATAGATGTCAATGACAGGTGAAGGTGTGACTGTAGTAACAGGATTATTTTTTATTTCACAGGGCCTTAATTGTAATGAGAGGTGCTATGTGCTACTACCATGTAAATATTACAACACTTGCAACAGAAAGGGCAGCAGTAGGTGAGTGTCAACGCAGGTGACCCTCAAAATGAGGTCAGTCTTTAGAATTCAATGTACTGGGTATGCCTAGATGGGAGTCAAGTGCACTTCCAAGCCTGTTCATAAATCAAAACATGCCGAGCATCCCCAGAGCTTACATGCAAGCATGTGCTCAGACAAACTTAGACTGAGCTCTGGAGTGGCAGAGCCTGAGCGTGCTCAACATGGATAAAAGCTCTCCTCCATCAATGTGCTACAGCCCAATCCACCAGCAGGTGCCCGGAGCTGGGCGCTTCCCCAGCACAGCCTCTGTGCTTTGAGCCTGAGCTGCAAGCAGGCGACCAGACAGCAGTGTGGACGAGCACTCAAGCATTACACAGCTCGCTTGGGGTTAGCCTGCTCTCCAGGCATGTGTCACCTTCATGGAGATAAAGCTGGCGATCCCAGGGCTGACTTGCACCTCTGTACACGTTGTTTTCTAGGTTGACAAAAAGCTGTCTGTAGCCTGACTTTTCCTTCAGCCATTTCTGTCATCAACTGCACTTTGACCGAGCAAAGTTTTAGTTAGCAGTATTACTCCTGCGAAAAATTTTGTATCTGAAAAGACTCTGTGGTTACTTAAATTACCCAGAGCAGTGACGACAGGCATACTTGTCTTTGCTGGTCTACCCAAAACAATGTAAAATTTTTTTGCTTAATAAAAGGCAAAAATAATTGGGAAAAAAAAAAAAAAACAAGCAAGAGCTTGTCACTTCAGGTGAACTTTTGCTGTAGTGTTTAAGTTTGGAGAAATTTATACACAACTTTGTAAACTAGTAATGGACTTCTACATTACACCTCAGAGCAGTTCTTCAGAATCAGTCCACCTCCCCAACAATGAACCCTTCAACTGTCATGAACCACACCCCACTGTCCAGGAACAAAATCATCCCATTAAACCAAATACACTCTCAGTACCTAGCTCCAATCTGCATCTCATACTATCCACGACACCCCACAGTCACACATCCTGTAAAGCAAAAGGATGCTTCTGATACCCCAAAATGTAACACCAGGGTTCAGACTTAGTCTGTTCATGCACGAATATGAATCAGCCAACTCTCCATATGCTGAGAGCTGGAGGGATGTTGACATTATCTAGAAAGAATTCCCACAGAAGATAACCTTCTAAGTTGTTAGAAGTTACGTATTTTGTTGCCACGTTTTATTTAATGTTAGACTGAGTTAAATCTAACAAAAAGCAATGAGCTTAAATTTGGTTTGCTGGGAAGATAATTAAGAGTAGGTACAGACTTTTTAAAAAAAGCTGTCTGAAAAACAAAATCTGAATTGAAGCAGTGAACTACAGACCAGACTGCACGTCTACTGGCATAGTAAAGGACCAGATATTTGGGCCCAGAAACTGCTGAACAAACCATCCACATTTTACAGCATAGAGCTGGAGAAGGCCTGTCTTCATGGAAAACTCTGTATGCCATGTTTACTTTACTCCACTGACAGGCATTTATGTGTCATGTTTTTTCTGCCTTGTGCATGACTAGCGATTTCAGAGCTCATCACTCCAGCTGCTGGATGCTCAGCCCATCTCCACCCTGGCCCAGCCCCAGGCTCCTGCAGCCACAGGGCAGGTCTAACCTGGTACAAGCACACGCAGCTCTGCGGAGTTCCTGTAGGAGCTGCCCCGCGCGCTCCGGCTCTCTGCTGGCCGCCTGCAGCAAGGCTTTCCGGAGCGCGTGCCGGCATTTCTTCTGGCGAGATTCTGCCCGCTCCAGGCGGCAGAGGTGCTTGTATTTCTGCTGAAAGTAAGTGCAAAGTCTGGTCACCCTGGAACTCCTGTCATCTGCATTGTCATCATCGGACCTGAAGAAGGGAAAATAAAAACAAATATGCTTTAAGATACTAATCTTTTTCCCCCCACTAAGTTAATTTGTCATTCTAATAGAATTGTGAAGTTGGCATACGTCTTCTAGTCACACTAACATCCAAATGCTGAAATCAGGCAGAAATCAGCTACTTGAGAAATAGCAAGAGCACGATCCCTTTTAAATTCTAAAGGTATTTGCTCTTCTTAGTATGTCATTATTAGAGATTACATCAATTTATCATCAAGTCTGACACATTTAAATGTCTAGAGCCTGCTGTTCAAAAAGAAATCTATACTGTTAACCTTTATTTACTGTAAATGTCTCAGCAAATGAGACCAATGCTTAAATCAAAGTGCAATTAATGGAGAAGACAAGGGTGGGGAATTGTGTAGTGGAAATTTATTGAGGAACAATCATGCTGGAGAAGATGGTCAAATTCTAACAAGTACCTAAACTGCTGACTTCTTCCAATACCTTTTACTCTGCCAGGCAGTGTATTCCTTTTTAAACCAAAAGACACACTAACACAGCTAACAGCTGATACCGATTGCTGCAGAGTTGCAGATGAGTTACAGTACAATAGTAGAGAAGAAATTCACATTTAACTCAAAGAAACTGAGGGAAAGATCAGACCAGGGCTAGGCAATGACCAGATGAAGGACTAATCCAACTCTTTTTTGGCTTAAGAAAGTCCTTCTCCATTTATCTTGGCTCTCTGAATGTCCAGGCACATATCAACAAGACCATCAAACTATGTCAATACATTCAGTTAAATGAAGTAAAAGTCATGAAACAGAAAATCATCACTGGAACTTGTTAAAACAAGGTCCATGAAGCTACCCAGAAGTTCTCCACAACAGCACTAGTTTGCAGAATGAGCTTTTTGTTCATGGAGCAACAAAATACATGTGCTGAATCTAAGCAGACTCTGTTCAGTTTCTCCTCTAATTTTTTTCTTATAGAACAGAGAAACTTTTTGCCAACTTTCCTATCTGTAACACAAAGAAAGGGCAGGGGAGAGAAGAGAAATCCAAAGAAATGAAGCAAATTAAAAGCTGGCAATGTTCAGAGCCTGTGGGACTGAACGGGCTGACACCCAAACCTGTGCATAGGAAAGGAGGCCACCACTGAGATGCAAGAGATGTGAAATACCAGCCATGATATTTACTAAATAAAGTAAGATCCAGAAATGCAGACAGCAGATCTGTCCCTGAAAGGCAATATGGTGAAGACCTACTTTCTTTTCTGGAAACTCTGACTCTATTTACACACAGGCCAAATGGAAGAGACTGCAGCCATCTTCACTAAGGCTTTCCACAAAAACTCCGCAGCAGCAAACACTGCCTTTGACACAAATGCACATTTTTGTGAAGTTTCACGTAAAGTCAACCATACCATGTATTTTGTCTGTTAAAACAGATTACAGCTTATTTTCTAGAAGTATAAATTACAAGTAAATTAACCTCTGCAATTACATGCTTAGCAGCAAATACAACCTGTTAAAAATATTTAACATATGTAATGCTTAGAATATTTTTACATTGAAAATTAAAAGAAAATACACTTTTAAGATCTCTTAGGAAATAATGCTTACTGAGCTTACTGAGAAAATAATGCTTACTGAGTAGCTCACTGAGGAAAACTACCTGTTTAGAAAAAATTGACTGTGGGCTATTTAATATAGATTTTCCTTTTCCAATGTATTACTAAAAGAGGAAAACATGGATAGCATATATATTTATTGGTAAATTTAATATCTTAGATCTTTCATTACTGCTCTGGGCCAAGACTTTCAAACAAAGTTACTGATTTAATTTTAAATATGGTTAAAAATTAACTTCAAGAATAACAAGAGTATTCCTTAGGGGAAAGGAGTTTTTATCGTGTGGAAAGAGAGTTTTTGAATGTACATTTCTCTACATTTGAGACTTTTTACTTCTCTCACACTGAAAGAGCCAGAAAAAATGTCATTGTATTCTAAAATATTTTTGATCTTCAGTTTATGAGGTCTTTTTTAAAAACAGATGAAGACATATATCAAAGGTATAGAAAGAAATCATGCCTGCAGTGGGCAAGGGCTTATTTTGAGCCAAAATTTCTAAAAGCTAGTTTCTAAAAGTCTGTTCCGAACTTTGTTCCCAGGCCAGTAAGATTAGCCAAAACATTTATAAGTTCAAAGAAACCTAAAAATATCAAAATAAAACCTTTTTTCTTCAGTAGGCATGAAAATGAAAGATACTTTTATTGTCGTTCTTTCATAAACAAGTTTGCCAAATTCTATTTAGTTTATTCTCCTAAGCTGCATATAGAACTTCTGAAGTTCAACTTAACGTGTGGCATTTCATTTTTACAAAGATTTCTGAAAGTGCACACAAGCCATTTGATAATCCAAAATGCTTTCTCCCAATCCTTCCCTTTCAGACTGTCATGTGGAAACATCAGGGGGATTATGTCTGAGTGTTCATGAAGAAAACAAAGACAGCACGAAGCAGCAGAAAGGAAGAGCAAAAGGGTGAGCAGCCAGGCACCACCAGGGAATGAGGAGAACATGCTCTCTATTCTGAGACATCCCAGCAGCTATACTTCAAATCCCTCCTTACAGAGCGTTTTGAAGAATCTTCCCTTCTTTCTTTTAGTTATTCTATTTATTGGGAGTTATTAAATCCAACTTTTGACAACACAGTGTTGATATTTAATCCTTTGAGTGAGTTGGTATGAGGAGGGACTCACTCTCCTTTTTCAAAATTGCTACTTGAAACGTTTGCTTTATCTATATTTCAGTGTAGGAAGCGAAAAAATACTTTGTTATAAAGTCATCTATTTTCCAGCACTTTCTAAGATACCAGACTCAGTAATCAAATAATCTAGGGGCAAGCTTCAGTAATCTGCAGCAGGGAACAGCCCCTGCTTTCTCTCCAAACTGCTGCTCCCACAAGGGATTCCTCCCACCCCAGCAACCTTCTCTGCCAGCACCCAGCCTGCACTGTGCCCACTGCCAACTCCTGCACTATTTGAACTCAAACATTTGTGCCTGCCTCCAAGCACTGTGTCCTGAAATCCTGGGAGCATAGATCACAATTTTTCAAAATTAAAGCACAGAATAATAAAAGCAAACATTTGGCCCGCGTTTCCACAGATGATTGCAACAATATGAATTTTACAGATTAAAAGGCCAGAAGGCAAGTGAACCAAAAAATGTATTATTGTTGCCATGGTTTAACCCTCAGTAACCATCCAGCAACTAAGTACCACAGTGCTGCATGCTCCCTCTCTCTGCATGCTCACTCTCCGGGCTCCCACCAGTGGGATGGGGAGGGGAATCAGAAAAAAAACACCTTGTGGGTTGAGCTAAGAATAGCTTACTAACGGAAACAAAGTAAAATATACTACTACTATTTATTGTAATGAAAAAAAAATAAAAAAGAAAAATAAATCCCAAGAAAAACAAGTGGTGCCCGGTACAGTTGCTCACCACCCACTGACTGATATTCAAGCCTACCTCAAGCAGCGATCAGCTCCCCCTAGTTTATGTCCTGGCCATGATGTTCCAGGCTGTGGAATATCCTCTTGGTCAGCTGGGGTCAGCTGTCCCAGCTGTGCTCCCTTATGGCTTCTGGTGCACCCCCTTTCTGGCAGAGCACAGGGAACTGGAGTGTCCTTGACTTAGGGTAAGCACTACTTAGCAACAGCCAAACCATCAGAGAGTTATCAACGCTGTTCTCCTACCGAACCCAAAACACAGCACGGTGCCAGCTGCTAAGAAGAAAAGGAGCACTATCCCAGCCAAAACCAGGACACTGTTAAGACATTAATTTTAAACAAATCTGGTGAATTTTTGAGAGTTTAAGAGCAGCTAGAGTATCAACACAAGAAGTTCAGCAGAAGTTTCCCCCACAATCACACAAGCAGAAATGCTGAGAAGCAGCTGTCCAGTAAAGCAGAAATTAACTGTTCACTTTCTTTCAATAGTCTATTCTGAGAAGCATTCCTCCCACTGTCTTCCATGTAGTCAAAAGGAAAAAGACAGAATGCAGTTAGCTGGTGGGGACCACAAACTCAGATACAAAGGAACAGAGAAAAAAGAGCTTTAATTTTTCTATGAAAACCAGCAAGTAAATAGCCTAAGTTTAGGTATGTGATTTCAAACACTAAAAGTTTTGGTAAATAATCTCCATTTGTTTTCTGGTAAAATAAGTCCCCAGAATTCAGAGCTGTAACAAGTCACTGGCTGACTTTAGGAGTCACCAGTCTGTACCACCAGATTAGCAAGACAGAGTCATTTTGACAAATCAAATCTCCCCAGAAACAATCTGAACTAATTCATCTTCAGCAGCAGGCAGACCACACTGCAGAAGCATCAAAGTGAGACATTTCAGGTAATAAAAACCCCTACAGAAGTTTGCACAATAGGAACTAAAGTTTTAGAAGGCTGACATCAAGTGAATGCTTATCCGTGATCAAAATTAGTAAGGTTGTTGAAGAGCTAACACTGAGCAGGCTGATGGAAGTACAAAAGCAGCCAGTTGCATTCAAAAATTTATCCATCATGGATAGCTAAGACAGCATTTAACTAAGGTGCACAGGATGCTAGAATGGAACAGAAAATGTCAAGACAAGGTATTATTTTCTCTCAGTGTGTGAAAAGAGTAGGAAGAATCCAAAGGAAGTTAAAACAAATAGAAGACAAAACACACAGAGATGACCTTTATAAGTTAACAAAAATAAGGATCTATGGAAGAGTCAAATCAAATGTCAAAGAGAGAAGAGTGTAAGGGAAGTTATTTAATAGATATATCTGCTGTGAAAAATTATGTATGATTTAGAAGTCTGAAAGTCTGTTCACGTTTTCCCAAAACATTTTATTTCAAAGTTGCCTTTTAAGTTAGAAGTAATGTTTGTGAAAGTTCACTCTAAAACTGCTGATGCCCTAAAAAACAAGGGTCATTCATAATAAAAAAGATCCTTTTATTTTAAAAAAGCGAAGTCTATACTCTGTTTAATGGCTTTGATTCACTGAAGGCTCTTAATATTTAGCATCCTGGTGTGTGTCCTGATGACAGAGATACAGCTTTGTGGTTCACCTTGAGGACAATCTTCAGAGATGGCAGGAAATTCTAGTAAGTCTCAGAATTTTCAAAATGTAACAACAAAATAAGGTTTCATTAACACCATTATTCTAAATGTGATAGTTAAAAACTAAAAGAATAGGGAAAAGTTGTAGTATCAAAAAGTCCAGTTGCACATTGAATGAGAGTCATGTTACAGAAACTACAATCAAATTCTAGTGAGACCCCAATTTCTTTGTTAATAACATACAACAGTTTTGTTACAACACTACACCTGGGATGCTTTAACTGTGCACCTTCAAATTTACATTAATAGAACTATATTATCATATCCTGCTGTAAATTTAGATTTGTGACTTAGCAGTATATAGAGAACATCATAAGCCTTTCTGCACCAGCAGCTAATTCCTGCACTGCTTATCATTTTGATCCCATGCTCACAACTCCCATGTTTCCTTCCAATGCTCACAAATACTGACAGAGGTTTAGTCAACACTTAATTATGAAAAGAAATACCACGGCCTTTTAAAAAGCACATTAAAACAATAGCCTGCATAATTATTACACGAATTAATGAGTAAAAATGTAGCAAGTTTACTGACAAAGTTATTAACGACCAGTAGGAAAGACAAGAAACCAACAGCAACTCCATTTGATTCTAATTCAGGACCTCCAATCAGCAAAGCACACAAGTTCATTAATAAATCCCACTAAACTCAATTAAATTCAGACAAACAAGCTTAAATCCTTTCCTGATGCATCCTTCTGATAGCAGACTGCACAAAGGTCTCTAAGTTAGCTGGAAAACTGGGACAGAAGGCGACAAGCTGTTCCATAGCTCTTACAAACAAATGAGTTCAAACAATCCTTTGTTTCAGCAAAGCACTTGAACAAGTGCTTCGGTTCCACTGACTCCACTTGAAGCTCACATTTACATGATTTATTCCATCAAGGCCAGCATGAAAACTAAAGAATCATACTCACTCAGGTCTCTCATAGCCGAGGCTTTCTCGGATAGACCACGCAACCTGGTAAGGGGAGGTTTGCTCTGAATCCTCCAACTCTTCTCCACTGTCTTCAGACCAATCCAGCCCTAAGGGAATTGAGAACATGGAAACTGGATGAAAAGAGCATCCACCTTATATAAGCCTCTGAGCAACTTTTGGCACCAAAGAGGAATGTATAGTATAGTTGCAAGCATAATTATGTTTGATTAAATTATGCAGTATTCTCAATTAAACAGGAAAAGCTACAGTAACAGTTCCATTACAGTGAGCAAATAGCATGCACTGACTTTTGTCATAACTGAGTTTTCCTTTTAAAATCCTTAGTGCCTTCTTTATCCATAAACAGTGCAAGAAACATCACCAACTATCTTACCTGCAGAGAAATACTAGTTTTCATAACCAAGTACAAGGTAAGAGAGAAGTCACTGCCATGAAGAACTGACTACTTGGTAAATTTTAATACTATATGATCTAAATAGGCCAATATCATTTCTGTTTATATTCTGACCCCTTCTTTGTGCCAAAACATAGAAGAATGTGAAAACTGTAAGACACAGCAGCATGGACAGAGATAGATACACAGCTACCCAGGATGTTCCTCTGCTCAGTCTCTGTAATTGCCTGCCAAATGCACATATTAGCATGAAGAAAGAGCTAAAGGGAGAGATACAAACACTCCAGCACTTTCACCAAGCAGCACGTTTTCACTTAATGATGATGCAGTATGATCAACTTACAGTGTGCTCCAGCAGCCTCAGTTAGTCAACCTACAAACAGCTGTTTGGCCAGAAAGTGACCAGTAAGTTCCCAGATGGAACATTTTATCTGGAACTTCATCTTTTGTTGCTTTTCCTACTCCCTCTCCCACATCCAGTGAAATTCTTGCAGCAGGTGGGATAAAATCCCATCGCTGCATTTACAAGCTAGCATTTTTTGCTTTTTCATTTTCTTGTGTGCTCCTTGAAAACTGATAGAGTTAAGGAGCATTTCATTTTTACTAAAACTAAACTAAACAACTATATCTGAGATGATTCTGAAGTCAGATGCCTTGAATCTGGGAAATGCATCAGTACTTGGTCAAGCACTTTCAGAATTAGAGAGACACACACACATAAGCTTGGAATACAATCATCAGGTTAACTCTTCATCATATAGAACCAGCGCTTTAACATGAACCACAGATATCAGAAACCCAAATTTTCAGGAACTTCAGCATCCTAAAAAATTTATTTTTTGTTTTTATTTTTTAAGACATACATTTGAACTAAACAAAGATACCTTAAGACATCTGATAAAATGACAGAATTATACTTTCAACTTAAATGTTTCTTTTTCCTGTTGCCTCTTCCATAAAGGAATGAAAAAACAATTTAATAATTCCATAAAAATATCCACAACTGACAACCACAGAACAAATCGTTTAAATCCAAAGTTTAAAAACAAAATCAGAAATTGAGTTGTTTTGCTTCTCCTGGGCACTGCAGAAAGGAAGGAATAAAATCTAATCCAGATTCAGCTGTACTGATTGCAGTTAGATTAATATCCAATTATATGGCTCTGATGTTGGCCACATAAAACTGGCTTAATCTTTTGAAAGATTCTGTGCAGTCATCTCTAGTGCTGCTCAAATATAGAAAAGAAATCCTGAAATTCTCTGAGCTGCCATACCTAGTCTTTAATATTAAGGCTTATAATGAATAAATAACAAATAAATTTTCCACTCTCATATAATTAATATGTAAAGTCCTTTACTTTGCCAAATATAAACTGTTCTAAATGCATCCGCCTAACTACATGTACAGGTCTTACTGTTTTTTATCTTTATTATGCCTCTTTTTAAGGAAAACATATTCTCTTCACCACTTGAGAAGGTAGAACATTAAGCACAGAAAGGGATCTTTCTACATTCTTTCAAAACACAGGTCACTTTCTAAGCTATTGAGGTCTGTGACACTCAGAAATGCCTCTGGAGTTGCCATTCCTCTAAAGACCTGCACTATATATAGGACCATCAAAGCTGTTTTCTGAAGACCAATTTCCTTTGGAGACATGCTATGGGATGCTAATTATCTCCTGAACAAATAGTCAAACTATCCCATGAGTGCCAAAGGGCAGATCTTAGCAGCAAATTAAGAAAAAGTTAATTGAAACAGCAAAAATTACAGATGTTTGCAATTAAATAAGGTATTATATAGGGAATGTCTGGGTTTATCTGAAATATTTTTTATTTTAAACATCATAAATGGTGTTCCTACTTATATCACACAGACTCACATTTCCTTTTCCCTGCCAGTATTTTACTTGTTAGAAATGTACAATCTAAATCTAAGCAGAAGGTAACTTGGGAAGGTGAGGAAGATAAAAAGGACAGATAGGTGTGCCTAGGTCTATATTCACAATCCGACAATTCAGCCACAAGGTCAGTTGCCTTTTCAAAGCTTACAAAGCACTACTATCATAGCACGAATTTCGTTATATTCGCTTATATTTTCACAAGCAGCTATTCATCATTATATGTAAGGGGAAGACTATTTCTGCATGGTAGAAATAGTCTTTCATGCAAGACTTCCCTCTTCCAACCACCTTCTGTAACAATGCTGCTCTCCTGAAGTGGTCTTTTCCTTCTGTTCACCCATATTCTATACATAAATAGGGCCCAGTCAAGAAAAATTCTCATGTGTTCCAATTTTCCAATTAAGCCAACTGGAATTTCAAATCCGCAGAGATTGATGGGCCAAATTGCCAAACTTTTACTTATATTCATTATGTCACATGCACTTGTCACACACCTAATGTTTCAACCTAACTTTGTCCACTCACGTAGGTACCGCTAGTGTCACATTTACTGCTCGAGTTGGAAACCTTCTACATGAGGTCTCTATAATCCAAACAATGTTTTCTACACCTCAGTTTGATTTCTCAAATGGTTAACAGAACATTAAGAAGAATAAACAACCAAAATGCCATAAACCATCTGTGATGGGTCCAGGCATTCCCTTCATAGACAACAGGGCTAAAGAAAATGCCAAGAAATTACCTAGCTCAGGGTTATTTTGTAAGGACTTCACAGGAATTCAGGACAGGGCTAGGAAGACATTCCCCTTTAGTCTTTTGGTTTCAGGTTAAAAACCACGGCTGCAGCACACCTATTACCTACTCACCTAAGTGAGGGAACAGATCAGTGTCCAGCTGCTGCTTGCGAGTGCACAGTTTCACCAGTCTCTGGAGCCGGCTCATGCAGGACGAGTGCGGAGAGAAGGCTGTGGCTTTCATGAGGACCCGGTCAGTCCTTGGCGGGTCCGTGCCAGGAGCCCTGGCGGGTGGCAGGAGAGGCAGAGGTCTCTTGTTAGACAACTGCCGCGCTTGTGCTATAGTGTGTGTGGTGGGTGCCACTCCCTGCATTGGTAGGCTGGTGTTCAGAGGTTGAGGTGACTTGCAGACTATGCCCTGCGGTAGCCCTGTCGGCTTTAACAAAGCTGATGAAGGTGGCAGATGGGAGTGCTGCTGCTGCTGCAGAGGCTGCTGCTGCAAAGGTGCAGGAATGGGGCTAAAGTGCTCTTGGCGAACTTTTAAAATCTCTGTCTCTCTCTGGCGCTGCCGGTTTTGAGCCAACTTGCTCTGCAACTTTTTCTTCACTGTTGCCCCTTTCTTTAGGTCATCATCCTCCTCATTGAAAGCAAAGGGGTCTTCTAATTCTGCCTCCAGGTAGTGGAGAGGAAGCCTTGCCCCTGGAGGGGAAAGGGACATCCCATCCAGTCCATTGGGCATCTTCAAGGCCAGGGTGGGCACTGTCAGACCAAAGGCCATAGCATCCATCTGATGCCTGACCTTTACCTCCTCTATGGCATCATTCTTTTTCTTCCTCTCCTTTTTCGGTATAAAGCCAAGTACCTGCAGGTGGCTGTTGCAGTACCTTTGAAAAGTAAGAGCAGTCAGTTATTAACGAAACTTCTGTAAGTAAAATCTGAAGACAAGGTATCACTTAGGAGAAACCCACACAAACATTTCGAGCAAATACAAACTGAAGCACAAGAGGTTTTATAAGAGTTGGACACAACTGCTTCTAATACAACAGATAACTGTGGTGCTCCCAAACCAGCAGGAAAAAAACTTACATGAGTGACTATTTCTATTCTTAAGATATAAGATTCTTCACTCATTATTCATAGGAGAATCACATACAATCATTCAAAATCTTGACTCTCTAACAGGGTAAACAGTCAAAATCCAAAGTGAACAAAACAAATGGACAGTCTGATACATAGGGCAGCAAGAATGCAAGCCATTAACTGGTCAGTTCAAAAGCTCCTAAGTACATTGAATACTACTTCCTTTCATTTGCCCATTCTTTCAGTAGTTAACATTTTTACCAAATGCAATTATTATTATTATTATTATTAATTCCGCTGTAGTAGGGAGCAGTTTCTTATAAGGACAATCTCAGTAGCTACCTATCTCCTATGAAAGATCACTTTTTCCACTTACTGAACAAGTAGCATAAATACTTAAATTCTGTTTTAGTAGCTTAACATGATGAATTTTGAAGCCAGAGGATTAGCTGAATATTCTTCAATAAAAATCTAGCTTAAAACAAATTCTCTGCTGCTAGAAAGCATTTACACAATGCCAGAAATATGTATACATACAATCCAACAGCATGGATTTTAAGTTCTTCTAATATGAAAAACTTTCAAAGTCATGCTATTAAAAAAAAAAAAAGAAAGCAAAACGGTCTTTGAAAATCTGTCACAAAAGTAAAAATAATTACAATTTATGCCACAAATGACATACTAAAAAGTAAGTAATTAACTTTTGTTTGATTGGAACCAGCATGTGACAGGAATTTAGGAACCATGATGTGATTCTTTCCTGTATGCCACAGGCAGGCACTCCTGCCTCTGTAGAACCCACCAACGACCAAAATTTGCCCTTGCAGAATCCTATCTATAACTTACAGCTTATAGATGACCAAAGATACAAGGAAAGAGTAATGTCTGCATCAAGGTAATTATGGACAAGATAATGAAATACCCATGAAGGTATTCTTTAAAATCTGATCAGTATGAATCTGAGAACAGTAAGTTTTGTTGAAAAAATAGGTTAAAATTATATTATTTCTGATCTTCATGGAGCAAAAAATGGCAGAAAAGCCCAAAACAATCCCCCAAAGACGTTTAGCATTTCAGTTTAGTCACTTTCAACTTGTCGACCCATTTCTAAAGAAACAATGTGTGAACAGCTCTAAAGGATCCTTAAAAGGGAAAAAAGAGAAAGCAAATTCATATATGCTCTTTAATGGTCTCCATATATGTAGCTTCTTGTGAGACCCACACTCCTAAGGTTTCACAAATCAGAAAAGGCTGAAAAGCGTTGCTACTTATTATTGCCTAAATAATTTCTTCATTACATTATGTTGTAAGTAATAAATAAACCTAGATGAGGCAAGCTAAAAGCCAACAACTTGTGCAGTCCTTATTAGAACACACTGGAATACTGTAAATTCATACTGAGAGATGCACTTCTAAAAATAAAATTATATAATGAGGGCTCAATAAAGCTTCCCTTAAAGTCAACAAGCACTGTTTCCATATTTAAAATTAAGCCCTTTTAAAATATTTTGTTTTAACAGTTACCACAGCACTTTTAGAATGACAGAAGAAAAAACCAATAAACAGACTAAACAAACACAAGGGAATTTTTTCCCTCTTATGCCAATAAAAAGAGTGTTTTGCTCAACACAAATGCTTCCCTTATATTGTTAAGAACTTAAATTATTGTCATCCTGTGCTTGTGCTGATGTGAGGAGGTACAACTGCACAGTCTGTTTTCATTGCAAAAACAGTAAGAAAAGAAATAGAAAAGGTGAGTAAGTCTGTGGAAAGGTAATAAGCTTGCTAAAATTCTCTGAGTTTTAAGCTATTAAGGGTTTGTCTTGTTCATTTAACTCTAAGTGAATCATTTTTATATGGCAGAGAATAAAGCTTTGGCTCTTACAGCTGACCACACTGCATCACTGAGAGCCAACTGGCTCCACTGGACACAAACCCAAGGATGCCAGGCTACAACATTCAGATCCAGTACACACTGACTTGGCTCTGTGCTTTAGGCTCTGCCAACTCCCTGTCCTCCAGTATAAACCAAGGCTGTTACACCTTGGACTAACAGGAGCAAGAAGAGCAGTTCAGTCTTCTCTGGGTAAAGAAGACTGCACACAAGCAGTTTTGGCTAGGCACAGTTCTCATTAGCACCACTTCAGCCTTGACTGTGTCAGGCTCTTGCTAGCCCTGCACACAGCCAAGGGGGGGCACGCACCCACATTTCCCCATCCTGCACATTCCAGGATGGCTTTTTAGCTGGCCCAGGCTTAAACTGGTTCTGACTTCACGCAGTGCTGTGAAGTCTGCATTGATAGCTCAAGCTCCATGGAAGTCAGATTACTGGGAAGACAGGAATCAAAAAGCACAGTGCTTTTCACATAGCTCTGAGTATGAAACCCATTAGGGTCAAGCTGGCCTTACAAGAGCCAATTCTGACGAGCCTGTCTTAGAGGCTCAGTTTGTGGCTTCTATAACCTGGCTGTGAGTTCTGCTCAGCTGACAGTATCACAGTAAGTATCTAATACAGGTGTTTTCCCCTTCCTCGCTCAGTGACAAAGGCACTTATTCTGTGCAGGTAAGGTCAAATGAAGTCCACACACATGGTGGGTTGATATCCATTAAAATTATCATAACATGAAGCACACAAAATGCAACGGGTTCTGAAGACTTCAGCTGGACAGTTTCGCACATCCACTGGGAAGGCAAGAATTCAGACAGTGAGGTTTTCTATCTAGAGATGCATTCTGCTTCTTAGTACACCCCAGTTTGGTATCAATTTCCATTACTTACTTAAAAGAAGATCCAAATAAACTGGGGAGCAGCTTCTATATTAACAAAATACTTAAAGATTCTCTTAAGTGAGAAGAATTAGAGACAAATAGTGTTTAATTGAACTAAATTGTAGTAACCTATATTTAGAAATCAAGTTGCATTTCATTATCTCTGTGTGTATCTGGTTAAGAAAGAAGTAGAGATATATTCAGAGAAAACAGAGATATAAAGTCCATGTGTGTATCATCCCACATATATATATCTTTAAAGAAAAAGATAGTGAATAGAAAAATCAGACTTCAAATAAGGCAATGAAGTCACACATTATTAATACATTTAATTTGTAGAATGTTAATGGTTAATAAGAAATCTAATAATATGGCATTATATTAACCATCTTTGTGGCTGGTAGCATCTCATTTGTCTGGGGTCAAGTGATAATTCTTCTTAATTATCTGTGGACAGACTATGAAGCTTTTGGCATATAATGCATGCATCTTCTTGAAATACTTTTTTTTAACAATCTCTATAAGTATAAAAGAAGATAGCTGTCAGAGCATCATACAGCCTGCTTCTGATCATGTAGAGTTACGTGTCTAAAACTGTGACAAAATGACCATCTGACAGTAATTCTGTACACAGAAAATGAAAAGCTATGGGTGAAGAACTCAGACACTGCAAACATCTTTATATTGAACAGAGTGTGAAAAAAGTCTTCCAAGAAACAGATACAGGTTTGCCTGCCAAAAAGAAAGTTTAGAACAGCCACAGTCTTGTCACTAGCATTCATTAAATGTTATTGTTAAAATTAAACTCTGCCCTGAGAAAGTCTTTTAAAATATTCTTTCAAACTATCACATCCTCTCATTTGAAATTAAAAGTTTATTTTCTCTTTCAGACACCTGCTGTCCTCTTCAAGTACTGTAATGTGACACTCGACATGCAATTGAATTATTCTAATATAACATACACCAGATGTCATGACCACACTTCACTTTAACTTGAGAAAAATCAAAAAGAACAAAGTGTGAACTCAATTCAAGGTGTAAAGAAAAATCACAAATTCCATGGGAACATATGAGACGTAAAAAAAGTGTCATTAAGTACTATTACTTCTATTGTTCTTCAGGATGACCCCTGGTAAACAGGAACTCGCTCAGTCAGCTCTTGCATCTGAAATTACAGCATACCATTTGTGCTAACAATTTCTATGATCATTTCTGTAAGCTTATTTCCAAAGAGCCTCAATTGTACAGCAGCAAAGAAACACTCACTGGCTGTCAAATTACAGCTTGAAGTTATTCATCTTGTGCCATTTGAGCATTTGCCCTACAGCTTTTGACAAACATTCATGTTTTTTTCTCACTTCATCAGTCTCCTCAGCTGAAATGGCAGGTGAAGTGCAAGTTAATTTAGAGCACAGTCCAAGTGTTGTTTCAGACAAGAGAGGGAGCTGTGAGCTGAGAAGGAAGTTATATGTAGGGCACAGTGGGAACACTGCTAATAATGCAAAAGGTTAGTGAATGGCAGCTAATAATGTGAAAGGTCAGTGAATAGTGGCTTGATTTTTTTGGCATATTTTGTTCATATTTTAGGTTTTAAAAAGCATTTCTAAGAGAACAAGCCTCAGATTGTTAATACACACATTAATTAAACACTGTGTTACTGGCAAAACCTGCAATGACAGCTCTGAAAAATAAAGTCATATATAGATGGCAGACAAGATTAGACAAATTCTGCTATTTCAGCCCAAGCAGCACCAATGAGACTGGTGTTCAGGAAGTCTTAAAGAGTAAGGAAGAATGCCCTTGTGGTTACAGTACGGGCTGCAATTCAGGAAATCTGCTTTTAATTCCCAGCTCTCAACAACTTCAAGGACTATATTTTGCAAGGAATTTAATACCTGGGCACTCTGGGCATCTTCATTTGGGCAGGGAGGGGGAGAGAAATAAGGGAATCAAAGTAGAAAGGGAGTATGTGGCAGTTTCCCAGCTGGCTCATCTGTTATCAAGTAATATTTATTTTATTCCAGTAAAACAACACTGCAGATCAGTACCATATCACCAACACTGAATTTTAATTCTGGATTTGTCCCTACGTGTCACTGCTCCCCGTGTCCAGAATATAAGCATTTTCAACTGCTTGTCCTGAAAACACAGATGGAAGTGTGCTTTTGGCACTGCTGGCTAAACAAGTAGGCCTTTCTAAGAGCATGTACTGTGAGTGACAGAGCAAATGGGTTAGAACAGCTGATATTGTGTAGCAGGTTTGATCCACAGTTTATAGTGAATTTGTGAAAAGCAGTGAACTCTCCCATAAACTTCCTTGGAATTAAGTTACTGCCCTGTTGCTGAGTACTTGACTCCCACAGAAAATAAAATAAAGTTTACTGGTCTTAAAACAAAATGCTCAAAGGAACATCCTGGAATACAATTCACTCAGGCCAGCTCCTCCCTCATCCTGAAACCAGGCAGCAACTTAAATAAAACATCCCAGCTGCTTCCCACTTTGCAGAGAGGAAAGCACAACTCACCTACGGTCCTCAGACTTGGGGATGGGGTTGGTGCAGCGTTGGCTGTTGTACTTGGCCACATATTCACATTGCTTGAAGGGGGCAGTCTTGTCCTCCAGAACGTGTCTGATACAGAAGGCGTAGCCGTTAAGTCGCCTCTGCTTGCACAGTTTGGGGCTATATGAGCACAAGGGCTTATTGTCAACCTCAGAGAAGTGTATGTGTTTGCCTTCATACATCACGTGACTCTATTCCTTGTGAACATCAGCTGAAAGAACCAAAATATTGAGACAAATCACATAAGGGAAGAGAAACTGCCTTCAGTTCTAGGCTGTGTGTTTCATTTTGGCCAGAAAGAAGGACCCAAAACAATACCTGATTTTAAATCTTCTGTACCATGTCAATGTTAAGAGAGAGCCCCAAGGACACCACTATCCTGGAATGATGATGAACCAAGATGAAGCAGATTGTCTAAGGAAAATATCAAAAGGGTCAATGTCAGTCAAAATAAAACAGATATAACTACAGTAATTAAACAGACACATGTAGTCACCAAGCCTGTGGTTCAGCTAACATCCAATAAAACAACAGCACAATAGTTTTCAATCAATAGTCACAGATCTTTGGAAAATATTAAAGAAATTACTGGGGGAAAGACAATTCTACTGCCACCACACTCAAATCACTTTAACAGAACTCCACTCATCTACCAGAAAGTGATTAGAAGCTACAAGTTGAAAAAGGTTAAGTGTCAGATTAGATCACTTGCTTTCATAAATCAAGCTGAAAGATGATTAACCCATTTGATTGCAGAGGATTTACTTCAAGGTATCTTTGTTTACAAAACCACCACAGACTGTCTTTGCTCTGCAAAATTATTTTGCCAGTCAGTGCAACAAAGCTTTTTAAGAAAAGCTTTCTTTACCACACTGATTAGCAGTCTTTCAGATCTTGTAGCTGCTTACAATTTTTGCAAGCAGTTGTTCCTGAGGTCACTGTGGTTCTTCAAAGTTTATCCTACCTCACTGTATTTATTTTAGGGAAATGCAGGCATTAATACCAGTCAGTACTCCCACCAATGCCAAAAAGGCTGAAATATCAATTCAGCAAGAGGCTGGGTGGTTTTCCCCCTAAAGCAGGTTCCTACAGTGCAAATCCATGCAGCCATAAGGTACTTTTTCAGTTCCCAACATTATAGAGGTCTTTGGCAATTATCTTTTTAAAAAAACAAACAAAACCCCCAGTTTCAAAAAAATTAACAATACATACATTCTGCAGCTACTGTGATACACTAAGCTTAACCTGAAAAAGGTAGCTTTTATTCAGAAAGGTCATCCTGAAGCACTGGAATGGACTCTTTCGAACACTGTGTTCTCATTCAGTACTCAATTCAGTTTCATATGTGTTACACACCAAGGAAAGGAATATTCATAGAGGTGATATTCAGGAAATATGTAATAAATTAGAGGCATGTGACAAATGTACAGATTACCACCCCAATGGAATTACTTGTTCCCGAGGCTCAGAATGGCAAGAGCAGAATTGCAAGGAGGAAACCTATACAGAGTTTGCAGGAAATACGTACTTTCCTCTTGTAAAGGCACAAGACTCCACTGTCTGCTGTGAAAAAAGTACCATGAGAAAATGACAAAGCACTATGGCACTGGGGGATGTAAGAAAACAATTTTAAGTCACTAGGGCAAAACAAAACACCCTATCCCACAGAGTAAACAACATAAATCTGGCCTTCATTAGCATATAGCTAGCTTTAGACACAGAAAGACAGAAGAGTACTAAAAGATTTAAAAACACACTTAAAATTCTTGGAACAGCTGTACATGCACACATGCAGCATACAGAGCATATGAATGGAGACAGGTGCTACTGCCAGCGACCTGAACAAGCATTTGACAATAATGGTAACTTTGTATTTCCTCTTGACACACATTTTCCCTTTCCATGCACACAGGGAAGCAGCCAGCCCCAGAGGCAGGGGCCCTGCACTTTGCTTACACCAGAGAGCCACAACATAGGCATAGACACCCAATCCAGTTCAAATCACCCTTCCCAACTTTTCTCAAGGCATAGAAGCACATACACTATATATACATACATATATATATATATATATATACTTGAAACCAACCAATCACTGGAGTATGACTTTCCACAACACATCAGTCTTAAAAACAAGAAAGTTTATTGCTGACTGTGCCCTTCAAAAAGACAGAATGGGAAGAAGGAACAACCTCTTCTTTAGCGCGTTAAGGACCAAATATTCCTTTCAGTCACCTTGGCTCAGGCAGATACTGACATATCCTTCAGTATTATTCAGCAACAACATGAAGGATAAATGTAAACCCCATGGGAACATGACCCATACAGGAGTTGTGGTGTTTGTACCCCCTATGTTTGAGAGATGGACTCCTCTATTACTATGGCAGCAAAAGTAATCAAATGAGTCTTAACTCCTTGCATCTCACACACACAATGGTGACAGAAATCCTTTTGCTGGAGAGTCTGCTTCTCTCAGTTTATCAAAGCTTGGATTAGGTGGCATACTGGACCAGACACAAAACTTGAAAGACCAAGTGTATCTCACAGCTGGGGTGACCCACATGTTGCTCTCTATTTTCTTCTGGTTTATTTCTCACCTTCTTATAAACTACTACTATCATGCTTTGTAAAGTTTCTGATGGATCACTAACTTTCTCCTCTTTTGTACAACCCAGCCGTATTTCTTTTCTGAAGGTTAGCAAGCAACAGACCAAAGAAAAAGAGTTCCTCAGGAACTCAGGTTCCAAAGTAAACAGTGAGAAATGCATACCTTGTGTGCCTCCGTTAAGCTTCTGTAAAGAAACTGTTCCACAGTTCCCAGCCACTATAATCCTAGATTTATTCTTGTGACCACAGTCTTATTTTTGGATTTAACTCATAATTAAAGCTTATTTTTGTATTTAACTTGACTGTGTCAAGGCAGCCATAGTATTTCACTTCTCACTTGTCTGAGAGATACAGGGCACAAGGACAGTGCCATATGAAACATTCACACAAAAATACTAACAATAATCCCCAGGGAAACCAACGAGCATGAACGTGAGTTTTTGGGTCTGTATATACACTAAGAGAAGCTCATGCAAATATAACCAGGTTAAAAATCCTGACAGTAATCAATTAGTGCAACTACAGTGAAAGGAACAAGAAAGCCAATAAACATGGTAGCCAACCAATGTTACATTAAAAAAAAAAAAAACCAACACAGCAATTTTCTCAAACTTGTACTTATATCTTTATTGGTAGATTCTTAAACAGACTCCCCAAAAGACATATCACTCTGTGGATACACTGCCAGGATCAAAGACTGCAGTTGGACTCAACCTAAAAAGAGTTGGTTTTTGGTTTTTTTTTTACTTCCATGGCATACCATATAAGAGAGTGTGTGTGTGTGTGTATAAATATATATATAAAAATAACAAAGACACTTAAATCTCTTCATTCTGATTTCAGCTGATGCAGTGTTTTATTTTTAACAATTTACAGGAGTTCTTATTTGAGCTTTTTGCTGCTACGTAAAAAGTAGCACAAGCATGGAATAGGCACATGTCGCTTAACTGAAGAGAACTGAAACTACACTTAGCTAAATAGTGGGTGGGGAAGAAATTATTTTTGTCCCACAGGATTCAGTAAGAGATGGCGGAAACATGGACTTCCCCTGGAAAAAGCAAATGCTTAAGCAGCTGTACTTCACTACAAAAATATCAGAATAGAAAACTTTCTGGAAGCTGTTTTCAGTTTTGCATTTATACTCTCATTGAAGATGTAGGAAGGTTCAACAGAAAAAAAATGTATGCCTGCATGTGCTCAAACTAACTTTAGCCACAACCTCTGAATGAGAAACCAGAAGCTGCTTCTTGGTTCAGAGGAACCAAGATTTTCCTTAAACAACTGATTCTAAATAAAAGATTTTGAGCTAGTCAGAAACAACAGGGCAAAAAACAGAAGGGAATCCAAAAACGCATGCCCTTGCCAAATGATGTAATACATGACTGAGGTTTAAAAAAATCATGGTAGGGAATAAGGTAAATACAGAGCAGTCATACCAGATCACAAAATACTGCAACTAGGGGTACCTGATGAAGCTAGCAAGACATTGACTCAAAACATATCAAATAAGTATTTCTTCATTTTTACTACTCACAGGTAGTGAACTGCTGGGGCTTGCAGTCACATGAGACTGTGGAAGCAGACAGTACCATCAGGTTCAAAAAGGCAATAGAGAAGTTGATGGACAATGGGGACATAAGTGATGCACCCGCTAGCATGACCAATTTAACAAATATGGGTGGTGGAGGAGTAAGAGAAGAAAGCACAAAAAAAGTGTCTGGGCTTTAATGCCCTTCCTAAGTAGCATCACTTATTCCTTCTACCCAAGACAGAACACTAGGCTGGATCCAAGCTAATCTGACCCAGCAGGGTATTTTTCATGTTCTTATGAGGTATCACTAATATTTGTAACTTCATAACACACTCATTTCTCCCCTTGTCCCATTTTTTATTCTTGAGCAGCTGACTGGAAGAAAATCTCCTCCCTCTGGCTAAAGTCCTATCTGGACATGTGAAGAAAAGTAACAAACTTAGCACCCCAGCAAGGCTGTATAGCAAGGACAGGCAGGACACAGAGCAAAGCCACACTCTGAGGCATCAGCACTTAAGAGCAGAGCTATTTATCCTGCTGAGTGCAGCCAGTGGTAGTCTGTAAGACAACGGAAGGTGGTTTGCACAGTGACTGCAAAAAGAGAAATTAAAGATTTCAATACACACAGGTACAGACCTGTCTAACAGCCAATAGCTACTATCACCCTCTGGAAGAAGCCAGCTCCCAACTTGCTTTCAGTACTGGCTTTTTAGTAGAGGCATAATCAGCTCCCTTGCAGTACACATCAGCTTGTGATGTGTAGACAACACAGCTGTAGCTCTGCACTCCACATACCCTCTTCCAAAAGAGTTAAACAGTCCTTCAGAGAGGCTGGAAAACAGTGTAGCAGCAAACTTTGGAGGATGATCTTTATTATAACCATACCCAAGTACCAGCATTATGTCATACAGAAATCTGGTACTTGACATCCTGAGTAGTCTACAGGGAAGTTAATGGCTTACTCACTAATAGAAAGCCCAAAGCACTAGAGCCTCAAAACTCAGATGGGTAATTTTGCACAAATGCTGTGCTGAAAATATTAGAGTATTTTAAATCATGTGGGTTGATACATTCTTAAACATATGCTCAGAACTTGACATTCAATGTACGTAAGACCCTTTTAGGCAATGGAATCCCCAAATGCATTGTAAATTGCAAGGCAATTATATGCTGGTGGTTAAAAGATATATAATTAAGAGGACTGAGCTCAGAGCTTCACACACTGCATCCAAACACAATCCACAACTACAGAGGTCTTTACTGTGTTGTTTGCATTTGCTAATATTAGCCTAAATTTCATGTTAAATTGCTTGGTGCGTTCATGACATCTCACGGACAAGGTACAATCATCTCCGAAGGCTCCCAAAACCATCAGCTTGGGGCCAGAAGTAGAGCATGGATCTACAAGAATCTCAGCTGCTCCACAAGCACAAATAACATAAATAGTAGTTTCGTCGTTTCCTCTTGACCAAGAAAGAACAAGTACCTGCCACTGTCAGACCCATTTCCTGAAACTGAGCAAACACACAGAGTGCAAGATGTTTGGAAACGTGGAATTTCATCCACTCCAAGATGAACAGAAGCCATAAAGTTCATGACAAAAAGACATGCACTTAAAGCTATTTTATAGCAAAACTTTTCAATCAGTATTAGGAAAAAGTATACTTCTAAGTATGAATCTAAAACATTCATTTTTTCTATTTCATAGCAACTAATACCTCTCTTTGAAATGTTTTGTTCTATCAAGAGAAGCTGTACCACATCTAATTGTGATCAACATCAACACCACAAAGTTGTAACTTCTGTCCCTATGCTGTGATCTAACCATAAGTTTGGCTTAGTTCTAGTCTTTTAACAGCTCAATTCTCTACTATACTCAGCTACCAAGCCAAGAATGCTGTAATTGTGGAAACAAGAGTCTTTTTGTCAGTAAAAGCACTCAAATTGAGACAGAGAACACTGCGAAGCAACCAAAGTCAGCTACAAGAGTTCCTGTACAGAACACTTTTATTAACTAGAGTACAGTCCTTACTCAGGAAGGCCTCTGAAGTGCAGGTATTGCAACACACATGCAAGTACCCTGACAGATCAAGGCATTCAACATGTTAAGATCTTACAAGGTATTTTTAGTTACCACCTGGAATCATATTTTGGACTACTTTTTTTCATATGTTAAGATCTACCTAGGAAGAAAGAAGCAATATTGCCCTCATTCTGCCTTTTTAGAAAGCTTATTACTTCAGTTCTGGAAAAAGGCAGTTTACATTGCATAAGGATGTCCAATATATTAACAGAAAAGCAGTAGAATGCTTTAGGCAACACTGGTAAAACAGATTATGCTTTAGAATATAACACAATAAATACAGAATTAAACTTAAGCATTATACCTAACAATAGCAACAGCTAGAAAACTTACAGAGTTGTAACTGGCTACAATCAAGAGCAGAAAACATAACTATGAGGAGAAAAACAAAGAAGTCTTTGCTCACAAATGGAACATGTTCGTTTTCCTACACCAAATGAACTTAAGCAGTCATTTTAATTTCAGCTGATTCACTCATCTGTACCTCATAGCATCTTAGAGAAAACCTTTCAAAGATAGTCCAAACCCTAAAAAACTACAAATATTTAAGACTCTACAAATTTTAGAAACTTCAGAGGATTTCTAAAGAAAAAAGAATTTATGTAGGAAAATTTGTACCTACTGACAAGAGTACATTCCTACAGATTTCAAAAAAGGAACTTCCTAAACATGGCTATTCCTGACCTAAGGTTCAAGATGGGCTCTGTATCTTGAAAGTCTTTTGAACAAGGATTTCTCTATTTGAGAAGAGGGTCTCCAGACCCCAGTCCTGCTATCACATCCTCACAGGGAGGTGGTCACACACAGTTATTTCAATGTAGTTATAAACAGGCCTGGGTTTTGCCAGGATGAGCAGGGCTGCAAAGAGGTGGCCTTCAGATACAGCAACAAATGGACCCTTTATGGCATTGCAACATGGCAGAAATGTAATTTAAAAACATTATCAAAATACCAAAAGCAATATCCTGAGCTAAAGTAGAGATTAAACATACCACAACACACCTTGCATCTGTACTTGCAGAAAAATAGTAAGTCCAAGACTTTTATTTATTCAAATAACAGATAGCCTGCCTTTCCAGATGAGGTTAAACAAAATACCTTTGTCTTATTTTTAGTCCCAATACTACAAAGACAAATAAGCTTATTTTCTCACAATACAATATCATTCTTGCTTCAGTAGGAATACTCAATAAATAAACCAATAGAGCTCCTCACAGAGGAGCCTTTCAGCAGGTATAAGTTATTGGAGTTTCAGTGTGGTCTTAAAATAAATTTGTACCTCCTGATGATTTACCATACCATGAGAACATGGTATACACAGTTCTGTAGGACCAGGCCCTACACACAAATTCAATCACTCATCACAAAAATACTGAACATCAAAATAACCCCCGGAACATAAATTTTGTGTTGCTTTCTGTAAATAATTTAGCTTTACAATTAATAAAACATGTGTGATCTTTGTATATATTACAAACAATTCATGCAAAAGGCTGAATGTCACCAGTTTGTAAGTGACAGCTTCATACAAAACACAAGCACTCCAGCTTGGCCATTAGCAATGGTATCTGGTGGGTATGGCCTGAGCATGAAACACTGCCAGTACAGGTGAGCCCATAGGGGAGGGCACCTGTCTACAGGGGAACTGTGCATTGCCCTAATTTTGTCAATTTTATTTTTAAGTCTCCCAATCCTCAAAAACTGAAAGGCTTTAAAATAAACCTGCATTGCATGTTGTCGAGTAGCAAATTTAGAACTAACTCTATGTATTTTAATCAGATAGTATAATATAAGGCTTTAAGGTGAGCATCACTGTCACTTCCAAAATTCATTTGAGGTTACTCGCACAAAGCCTTTATCATTTTGACCTAAAACACACATTAAGGAATATTTGATCAAAACGTGTGCCACCTCCCGCATTAGAAACCGGAGCTATTTCACCTGTGCAGGGTGAAGCACGATGGTGGGTCTTCCAGTGCACTCACTTCACAACTACCAGACGTTCTTTTCCCTGAAAAAAAGGATCCTTTCATTTTCGGTCCCGGGGGGCACCTCACACAGACCCCCCAGCCCAGCGGGACCCCAGCCCACAGGGACAGTTTGGGTGCCCACTGGGACATGGGAGGTGGACAGACACAGCCCTTGCCGCGTAGGGGCTACTGAGGCGACCCCCTCCCCTGGCTGAGGTGCCTGTGGGCTGTGGCTCCCGTCCCGCTAGCGGGTCCTGGGACAGTGGCATGGCCAAGGGACCCCAGCCCGGCCTGGGCAGGGCTCAGGCAGCCGCCGGTCCCGGCGTGTGCCGGGCAGCGAAGGTGCAGCCAGGGCAGCCCCTCGCCCCTGCCCCTCGTTCCCGGCTCCGGGGGCCGGCCCGGGGCCCCACGTGCGGGAGCTCAGGGGGCGGGGGGGGACACTCCGAGGGCTTCCCCGCACCCCCAAAATCACCCCCCGCTCCCTCCCAAAAAGTTGTGCGGCGAATCCACCCGCCGCCGGCCCGGCCGAAGGGGGTCACCGACGGGGGTGAAAGGGGGTACGGGATGGGCGGGGGACAACCTGCGGCCGCATTCC